>VZTQ01004255.1:21573-200986 GCA_013400755.1 Pelecanoides urinatrix | reverse complement strand
AAAAAAAAAAAAAAAATCAGCTCAGGTTGGTGCTAATTTAGGCACCTGTTAACCACATCATGTTTCGGCATATACGCGCCTCTTGCAAATAAACATTTTTCTCTATTTTCCTTTTCTGCCCTTGCAAAGCGAATCACAGACAACAAGGCAGAGCTTGCAGAAGAAATTCTTTCTGAACTTCTAAAGAAAGCACACGGATGCCGACTGTTCCTAGCCAAGCTGGAACATCACTGTATGTNAAAAAAAAAAAAAAATCAGCTCAGGTTGGTGCTAATTTAGGCACCTGTTAACCACATCATGTTTCGGCATATACGCGCCTCTTGCAAATAAACATTTTTCTCTATTTTCCTTTTCTGCCCTTGCAAAGCGAATCACAGACAACAAGGCAGAGCTTGCAGAAGAAATTCTTTCTGAACTTCTAAAGAAAGCACACGGATGCCGACTGTTCCTAGCCAAGCTGGAACATCACTGTATGTGTGTGTGTGTTTGTGTATTTTCTAAGAAAAAAAGAAAATGGGGCAGTGGAAGATTCATTTTAGTATTTTCTGTCTTGCCACCTTTATCATATTCAAAGTGATGCTGGTGCAGGGTCTGGAAGAAAAGATTCAGTTCTATCTACTGAAGTATTTTGATCCCATTTCCAGAAGTTTGTCGCTTCTCCTTTGACATCTCCAGTTCCACTACGGACCTGATCCTCCCTGTCCAAGTTGGGAGAACAGAGCAGTGAAACAGCCAGGATTCTGCAGCTCTGCAGACGTGACCATACCAGTTTTATCCTTTGCCTTTTTTTCCCCTAGGATGTTTTCATACATGTACACAGACTCTCGCCTGCCATGCATCTCCACAGTCCCCCGAGCTGCTTGCATATGTGGATTCCTTTTATTTGTAGTAAGTGTATCAGCCCAGTAACTTAAAGCATTCTGAGTCTTTCCCCTTCCTCTTTTATTTAAAGCTATCTGCAGATAATTTACTTAGCCCAACTTTTGATCTCCACATCATTTTATCTGCTTGTCCTGTCAGTCCTAGATTACAGTTGGTCTTGGCATTTATTTATTTGATTATTGGTAACTACTTCCTTGTTCCTCTCTTCCATAGTGACCCATGGGCATCACGGAGTTTCTGTTCATCACATAACTCCAGAGGACACACGCCTGTCACCAGCAGAGTGCCGACTGCCAATGAATTAACCTCTTACTACCGGAACCAAGGACATCACTTTTCAGTCCTGAGTCTGCTCCTCAGAGATGTTTCCTTGATGTCTAAAGCCGTATCTTCAGCCTCTGTGCATCAAAAGTATAGGAATAATTAATTCTCCTCAGCTTTGGGGTTTGGGTTGTTTTGTGGAGAAATGAAACAAACACTGTCTGAATTAATTTTAAGTCGGCTATTTATAAGTCTCTTTAAAGCTGCAGCTTTGATAAGGATTCCACTTCTGTTTTCTTCCTTTAATCGGCTCCATTAAAACATGCATGATCTCTCATCACACCTTCGGCACTCACCTGCGCTCTGACCGCTGCCGCGGGGCCGCTGCCGGGACGGGGAACGGCCCCAGGCCCGCAGCAGCTGCCCCGCCGCTGGCAGCGCTGCCGGAGCTGCCGCCTCTTGCTTTTCTTTTTTTGGGAGGTAATGGCCATGGGTCAAACAGACCATTTCCCAGGATGGACCGTTTATTCAGACACGTTTTGTTTGGTTGGTCTGTTGGGCTCCTTGGGTTCTTTTGTTGTTTTGGGGCTTTTTTTCTGCACAAAGCTAAGGTGCCTTCCTACCGCGATGGAAGGTACAGGGCAATCTCTGGCCGATTGCCCAGCTGTCGAACGTCCTGCAGACTTTCTTATTTGCCTGGTCAGCAGTTGTTAAGTTTGGGTTGGATGCATGTTAGTGCTTTGGCTTTCTGTGGTCGCACCGACCGCCTGTCACGACTGACCTGATGAATCTCATGATGCTGAACGTGACCAGCAGTACCAGTGCCAGGGATTGCAGGAAACTCACTCCCACCACCCAGGGGACTCTTTTAATTTCATGCCTCTGTGACATTTTTTTGTGGTCTGTGGGGTGACGCTTTGCAGAGGCTGTGGCTTTGCCTAAGGCAATGCTGAGACTTCTGTGATCCCTAGGAGCGTGTTAGGCCTTGTTAGACCAGGAGGGAACTGCGCTTCAGAGCGAGGTCAAGGCAGCACAGAGCGTGGTCAAGGAAATTTCCACATCTCTGGAGACTTCTGGAAGGGGAATTGTCATCGGTCGGCATTATGCTGGTGGGTGAGGGGCCCCAACCCTCCCCCTCAGCGCGGGGCCAGCCGTGCTCCGGCGGGGGTTTTGCCTTGTGGGCGGCCGGTGGGGGGCTGGCGGGATGGCCGCTCGCGGGTAAGCGGAGCTTGTGCTTCTCCTGCCGGGCCCGGCCGGGCGGCTGGGAGCGGGAAGAGCCGGGCTCTGCCACAGGGCAGGGCGGGACCGGGAAGCCGGCCGGGCCCCTTGCGGTGCGGCGGCCTAACGGTGGGGAACAGCTGCCACCCTGGAGGCCATTTTACATGTGCGCCATCGGCCATTTGAGACGTCTGCTCGGGGACGGCTGGGCGGTACGCTGGGGCACTTCTGAGGGCGAGAGTCAGCACTCTCGGGGCTCTCAAGAGAAGGGGGGAAAAACCCCGTCTGCACCGTGGAAAGGGCTGTAAAAGAACAGCTGCTGGTGGTCCTGGGGATGCCTGGAAGAGCTGCTGCAGGCCCATGGTCTCGAGGTGCGCAGTGCTTTGTGCAGAGGTTTTTAAGCTAAAACGTGCAGCTGAAGCACGTGGTGTTGAACCAGGCTAGGACAACCAGATTCTTGGAAAGGGTTAGCAGTGTGTGTTACTGTAGGTGGGTGTGATTCATGCGGGGTTTGAAAGGTACAAAAGGTTTCTTGGCACTTTTAAATGGCTGTTACTTTCTCCCTCTAAATAATGGGAATGAAAAAAAAAGTTGCGCAGTTCTGAAAAAGAAAATGGCTTTCATTTTCTTGTCCTGGTGCTTCAGATGCTTCATGGAAGCCAGCTCAGTTTCCTTTTACTTTTAACAGCACCAATCGTTCAGGTGACACTTGTATTTATTCCACCACCAGGCAAATAGGACCATACGGGCCCTTGAAGAGCTTACCAACAGGAGTGCCCTCATGCTACTTTTAGCTGTTTGGGTGCCAGCACTTTCTTTGAGCCAAGCAGACTGCAGAATGTCAGGCTCGGGGGCAGACTTGGAGTTTTTGCTGGTGTGTGTCTGGGGATGGAGCTGGAGACAAAATTCTGACCTAGCATCAGCCACCTGTGCTTTAGTGGATTTAATTCTGCAAACAAGTGATCTGGTGCAATATAGCTGATGTTGGGTGTCCTAAACCAGAAGGCAGAATGATTCCTGCCTAATGTGAGTGTTCAATGGACTTTCACTCTGTATTTGTGTGTAAATTTTTTTGCATCATGTTATTTGCTCATGCAATGGCCTTATTTTTTCCTCCTTTTCACAAGATTCTGCCACAGCTGCAGACGCACAAAACCAAATGCATTTTATTTCTCAGCTACAGTGAACTTGCTCACTACTGTCTGATAGCTTATTACCAAGTTGTGGCTGTTAAACTTATGGATGCAATCACTTTCAGGTAGTTTCATGGGCTATGGTACCAAATGCTTTGCTAAAACCCAAAAAGGTGTTATTTTTGACAATGCTGGTGATATTATAGATGAACATCAGAGATGATTAATGCACGTTTTGTCAAAAAGGTGTTATTTTTGACAATGCTGGTGATATTATAGATGAACATCAGAGATGATTAATGCACGTTTTGTAAACACTATCTTACTAATCTCTTTGTGCTGCTGCTTCTGGCTGAATAAAAGTTGCCCACTGAGATTCCTGCTTCAGCTGGTGCTCCTTTGGGGTCTGATAAATGTGAGGCTCCTGAGCTAGTGCTCATTATTATTAATTAAGGAGCAACTCTTTTCTTGGCAATCTGAGACACAGCTTCATGAATCAAATGTTAACTGTGCTGAGATGATCAGTGAGGAGAGGGGTCTGTTGCTTTGTAAAACCAGAACCAATGGTTTATAATTTAGTGACTTTTGGGTTATTTTGTTTGTAAGTTAATTGCTATATGATCAGCCATAAAAGGTGGTCCAGAAAGATCCGCTTTCTCTTGATGACTTTTGCCCTATGATTGTCCTTCATTTCCCATTTGAATGACTGGGAGACAAATGCATGTTTTTAAATGGATTTTTAATTCTCCTCAGCTCTGGGAGGTAGTGACTGAACAGATATCCGATTTATTTATTGATCTCTGTTCACAGCTCCAAATTATTCTTTTAGCAGCCTTTATTGCTGGTTCTTCTCCTCTCTTATGCTGGAGGCTAACATCAATATATTTTTTTTTTTAAAGAATTAATAGAAAACAGTAAATAAAACAGCAACCAAGAGCTTTGAGCTGGCGCTCAACTGAGTTCCCTTCTGTCTTTTTCAAAAGCTATACTTGGGAATGAGCACAGCTTGTATGAAGCAGCCAAGGGCTAGTCACTTCTGGAGCAGAGAACTGAAAGATCACATCATAAATTCAGGCTGACTAAGCGTTTGCTGAAGTTCCTTTACCAGAAGGTCTTCATATCCTTCCTGATAGACCGTAGTGGCTTCTGTACATGCTGTTTATCGTGTTGCCATTTGAGACCCATAAAGCTGCTACCTGAAGCTCATTTTGAATGTTTGTAGAGCAGTATATTCAACAGAAATGCAGTTGAACTGGATGGACTGTTCAGAGGGTATGAGCAGTGTTGGCTTGCTTTTTCAATCCATATTATTCCCTGCCTTTTGTTTGGGAATTGTTATTGTTGGCTGGTCTTGCAGAGTGTGGGGTGTGCAAGAGCATGCTGTAAAGATGAAAATGGAATTATTTGCATTGTTTCTGGTTTTTGGGTGCATTGCTATGTTTGATGTGGATTGAGTTGGTCCCCCTCCTCCACTATTTAGCAGTTTTATAGGCTGTGTGTTAAGTCAGGGCAGCTGGACCCACCAGGACTACTAATTCTACCTCAGGGCCTGATCACCTATAGCAAAATGGCTGCTGACTGGAGATGGCGTGGGTTCCTGTGTGCCGCCCTCCCAAGTATAACCAGTTTCAGGGTGCTGAGTTGCTATCAGTCTTGGTTCTTGCCCAAGTCCACTTTAGATACCAACCATGGGTGTATTTCAGGAGGGAAAAAGCCTGCTGTTGGAAGTCAGGCTTGTACGTGAGTCGTTTGAAAGTCTTTTGAACATTGTACCCTACCTTTTGGGGGAGTTATAAGGAGATAATCTGAGAAGTGGGGGGGAGAGAATCAATATGGACATTGCCCATCCAGAAGGTTGCAAAGACTTGCCTTGCCGTCAGCAGCGCTCTAGTTGTGTGGGTGACCAGCTGTGCCTACCTCTTGCTTGAATGGGAAGAGGAAAAGGCAGATAGGAGATCTTCTCCCCACTTCCACCAGTAATTGCTTTCCTGGGCTGAGTGCAGCAGGAAGATGCTGCTGAGTTGGAGACCAGCGGTGTTCATGAACAGAATGTTGTGAGAGTGAGCAGCTCCTGCTGCACTGGGCCAAGCTGGGTCGCTGTTGGTGTGAGCTTGGTAATTAAATCTTGGAGGAGCAGCTAAGTTGTTTCCACCCCTTGCGTGCATGTAGTAATTAAAAGACCTTGTAATTAATGGAGACTGGGGAGAGAAATCAACTGGAACCTGTCAATTTGAGTTCTGTTTTGATGGTGAAGACTTACACAGTGAAGCGGCTAATTTCCTTTTACAGCTTCTGTAGGTCAGAACTTTACATGACCCTGTGAATAGCCAGTGAGGCTTTGCAGCTGTGTTAGACATACTGTCCCTGTCTAACCAGGGGGAAAAAACCTGAACTCATTAAGTATGTTGAACGATCCTAGATATTTCATTTTACCTGTGAGTATCTGAGATTGCCACTCTAGTGATATAAGAACCTATGCATCTGTGGAGGGGAGGGAATCTTTGATTTAAATACATTTTATATATATATATTTCCTTGGCAATGAGAAAAGGCTACTAAAATAATAATTAAAATGAACCCAGTAACTTCCTTCCCTCATTGTTAAAACTGCAATGCAGAGCACTCAGAATTAGGAAGCTCCTGCAGTTTGTTGCCTGTAGTGTAGTCTGTTAAGTGATCACATTCTTTTTTTCCTCTGGTGTGGAATACTGCAAGGCTAGTCTCACTGAACGAAATTCAGCACTTCTTTAATACTGAGAGTTCAGGTCTCCTTTGCCTCACACTTTTCAACCCCTGTGCAGAATACGAAATTACTGGCTGCCTCCTGGGCTTTATATGGAGCTTGTTGCCAGGGTCTCATCTTGGAACGTATTTGGGGAGGTTCAGGATCAAGGATAAGGAGGGTTGCAGAATCAGTGCTACAGTTACGTTTCTGCACAGTCTGGCCAATGCCAATAGCGATGTTGCGTTATCCTTCCTCTTCTACCGATTGCGTTACGTGGACCTGCTCTGAGAGAACTACATCTAAAGCAGAGCCAAAGTCCCCTTTTTTTGCTGTTAGATTGTAGCGAGTGAGTAAATTGGAAGGAGTTCAGAAAATGGAAACGGAGTTGAGCAGGCTTTGAAGAACAGAGCCATAGCAGAGACTATGGGGCCGGGATCCGACAAGCACTTCTGGGAAGCTACTTTATATCTGCATGAGAACATACAGATTAAACAGATTTAAAGGGACAGGAGTCTGAAGCATGTGCAAATGTATGCATGTTCACATTCTCAAAGGGATATATACATATGTGACACGGAAAGGAGCCAAGGGTAAACTCATACAAATACGTGGAAGGTGTTATCAGACAAAGAGAGAAGATTTTCTGAAGTGATATAAGGATGTTGGAATTAAGAAAAACTAGCAGGAACATCAAGCAAGACATTGATTTGACTGTGAATTGGAATTACAAAGTGAAACTCTTAAGCTGAAGACACAGGGAGAAACAGGTATTCCTAACTGCCAGGTGACCAGGTAGTTTTTGGTTGACCTCTACTAGTTGTCACTAGAAGTTTTACGCTGAAAACTGGTAATATACCTACAAGCATGTACGCCTACTGTCTTTTAGTTCCCTGGCCAAGTCCCCTGGCCAGCACTGGTGCATGTGCATTTGACAAAAGCTGGAGATTGTGCAGAACGTTGTGTTGTCCCTTGTCTTGCAATATCTGCAGGAACTATGATCTGGGAGGAGCAGCTGCCATGGTTAGTCATCACTGGGAACAGAAATTCCAGATCCTGCTCCTTGCTGACTTTTGCAGAAAAGGCTGTGCAATAGTAAATCTGGAGAGAGATCAAATGTAGCCTACAAGTGCCCTACACCTCCCATTTCTTTTTGAGTAGCCCCGTGCACTGTGAAGGAAAATTACTGTCCTCTGATACCTGGGGAAGCGATGGGGGGAATCAGCCCTTACGTACAGCCCATCAGCCCGCGCTGAGCCAGGCTCACTTAATGAGATACATCAGCAAATCCTCAGACTGCCTCATAAACTGGCTTGGTCTAGTCACTGTGTGTATTGTGCCGGCTGGTAATTGTGTGGGAGCGGGATGAGATTTCTGTTTATTACTCTTCAAATGGTGATTTGCTTTTAGTTGCACAGTTTGTGTTTAACAAAAACATGTATAAATGGGTTCTGATCAGTGACATCTGCACCAGCAGTATTAGGGCAAAATGAGTGCTTTGTATATTTACTGAGGCAATGCTCTTTAGGTCTTAGATCCCTAAGTCACCCCTTTTTGACTGGATTTCCTTTATCTGCACTCTAAGCAAAGCTCTAGTACTGTACTTCCTTTGGCTTGCATAGCCGTTATGTCAACGGGTATGAGTTTGCTTCCTGTACTTCAGGTCAATCTGTTCTTTCACAGGGACAGTAATTGCATTAACCAGAGACCCTCCTTCTTTTTATAAAGCACACAAATGTTTTCTTTTTTTGTGATAACAACACTGAAGTGAAAATGCTTTTTGGGGCTACTAATCACGATCTATGTATGTCTCTTACAGACACGCATTCTCTGTTGCATGGCTAGGAGAATGTGTTGCAGCAGGCCTCTCTCTGTGGTTTGGATGGTCTCTTCTTGTCCAGTCCTCTTCAACCAGAGCGGGGTAGTTTGAACTAGTTTTTCAGAGGAGGCCAGACTTGGTGCCATTAGCAGTTTGTGTTGATTACTGTCCCACTGACCTTCATTTAGACAGAAAACTTGCCATTTGATTCAGAAATAAAGATGTATTTTAAACTGTTGCTGCCCTGATTAAATTGCCCCTGCAGGTCCACAGTGTCTGTCATACCTCAGAGTGATTATTTTCTTTCAAACACCTGTTACAATCCTGCTGACAAGGTTGGCAGAAAAACTGTGGAGTCCTTATCCCAGAACTCCTCTTTCATCAGGGATGTCTGTCTCCTTCCCCTCGTGGTTGAACTAGACTTTAGAAACCACTGTAAAAAACTCTAAGAATTTTTTTGCTATGAAATGACTGTGAAACTTGTGTCTCATTTTGTATATTTTGGTGGTTTTCTTCCCTTCGAGCAACAGAGGCAAACGAATTCCCCATGTCTGTAGGACCTGTAGCTTGGTGGTTCAAATTGCTACTGTGCTGTTGGAAATCATTACTGACCTTCTCAGCAGGTCCTTGAACAACTGAGAGAATAACTGACCATCATTGCAGGAGTGGCCATGGTGGGGTCTCTGTTATGATCTTTCCAGGAACTTGCTTCTATAACAATGAACCAGAATTTGTCCTTCAATGCAAAACAAACTGGAAAGTTTCTTCCCAGCATCCAGAACTCTACATGAGTCAGGAGAATTGATCTACAAATAGGTTAAGAAAATAATTGAGCTGTACTGATCAGAGACAAATGAGGCTCCAAGGCAGTGAGAGGAAGAATGTAGGCATTGCCCAGGAGTGTATAGACATGTCTATATCTAACGACCTTGTTAAAATAGCATGTCATCTCTCTGGGATTTAAAGTGTTGTATTGGAACACATTCCTCCCTGATCTTAACTGACCCTGTAAAGGAAGATCCCAGAATGGCCTTAGCCAAGACATGCGTTGCAGGACTTCAGCTGCTGATTTGCTGCCAGAGATGTTTGGAGGATCCACCTTGCTTTGGCAACTGCTTAGGCAGTTTCACAGGCCAAGTATAAAAATGCGTGATGCAGTGGGCAAAAAACTGGCAAAAAACCCAAATCAATCTGTCCCTGAAGAACAGAATAAACTGCTGCTTTGGTAGTTTCAGTACCTTTTCCCACATCTGGGAAACTTAGCAGAAGAGTAGGGTCCTGTGTAATGAATCATGAAGGGGAGCTGCCTTCCTCAAGGTCTTTTTTGAGCTGCTGGTTTTGTAACAGCCAAACTTTACTCTTGTATTCCTCCTGCCCCCTTTCCTACTCTAATTGCTCCCCCATTCATCAGCCTCCCCTCCCTCCCACCAGTTGCTGAATTGCAGAGAGGCACTGGAATATTTCACAAGTAGCTTTCAAAGCCTTTTTAGGGATTTTAAGTGCTCACTTCTTGCTGTTCCTAATGGAGCCAAGCAGCTAAATCCTGAACTTGAAAATGTACAAAGGTCAAGGGAAGTTAAATTCCAGGTATGTGGTGTTCCAGGATTGTCCCCGTGCACAGTAGGAGCAACTGTGACAGTGTGTTTAGTACAAAAACTGCCTGTCTACTGAGTCTTTCCTTAAGCGCTTCTGTGGTACTAATGTATTAGCATGGCCATCAGTCATCGTGCTACTGAAAACAGCAAATCTGCAGGGCCAGCATTGGTGCAATCACTGTGGGAAGAGATTGCATGACACCAGTTTATCCAGGTAGATGTAGTCCTAGCAACTACCTGTTGGGCAATTTTTGATCTCCACTTTTGAAAACAACAGAAAATGGATTTGCTTTCAGCTTGGTTTTCTAACTGAAAAATGTCTTAGCCAAAGGAGAAGTAAACTGGAGAGACTTCAGCTACTAGATGAATGGCAGAGAGACTGTTTCTTGGTATAAGCTGGAAGAGAAGTTTTCTAGGGGAAGAACATTTACAGGCTAAATCCATACCTCGTTAGAATGGAGTAACTTGATTGCAGCAGTACTTGAATAGAGCCACTAGGATTTTATGCGAAAGGGGCAAGTAAGATGACTTCACTGAAGAATTTTATCTCTAAATATTGTAATTTGCTAAGTGTTTTTAAAAGAATTACCTTAAAATTCCAAGTTGAAATGCTTTCTATGGAACCTCTCTCCAAGTTTTTAAAAAAATGTAATGCCATCTCAGTTTCAGCCAGCTACTGCTTTTAGCTGACTGAGACTTACATTACATTGTGATGTGTGCCTTGTTTTGCAATCCTATTGAAAGAGTTAACAGATGTCCATTTCAGAGGCTGCTTTCGACATCTTAATTGCAATATGACTAATAAACCTGTGTGAGGTGTACTTATCAACATGAAAGCAGTCTGCAAAGTGCTAGTAAACGTTTATAGGATTTTCCCTGTGTTTGATATTATAAATCTCTTCATGTTTGTGTGTGATTCATCCGTGGTCAGTTCCGTTTTGACAGTTCAAGTCTTGCGATTGGCACTGTGTGACCTTTTCATCTCTGAAAGCGACTCACTGATTTCCTTTTGGATTTCGAATATTCGGGTACTTCCAGTGATGCCTGTGTTTGATTTTGTTATCGTTCTCAGTCCTGGGGTGAAAACAAGTGCTAGAAGCTTATTCTATCTTACTTGATGGTATATTTTTATGTGTATGCTACTCATTCTGTTCATGGACTTCACAGAACTTAATGGAAGTAAGATGTTACATCCTCTCAAAGATGGGGACAATTAGAGGAGGAAGATGCTGAAGCACTTTAGTTACTACCAGATATAAAGTTAGCAGTATTTCTGGACCACAACTCAGACCTTTTCAGATATATTACCAGTGGAGTACACTGTATATTTGTTGCCATTCTGAAATCATGAGGAGGGCTTTTTTAAAGAATAAGACAGGAGATAGTAGCTTATTTTAGTCTACCAATCATGCACATTTCTTAAAAGAAAGAAATGTGTTGTTGCTGTTCGTAGGTTTCACATATCTTGGTTGTGGGTACAAACTAGGTAGAGATTTAATAATGTGTCAAAGCAATATGCCTGAACAAGGTTAAAGTGTCAGAAGAGGAAATGTTTGTTTTTAGTATTCAACTTATCACCCCTTAACAGTAAACTACTGATATGTGTTTCCATTCACAAGAAGAAATTGTTATTCAGTCTCCATGGGAGGGAGTTGAGGGACTTAAATTGAGCATCCAACCAAACAAGAGGGCAGGACTTCACAACTCTGCCATTATCACTGCATCACCCTGTGGAACTACTAGGTAAAACTTACTTTCCATGTGAGCTGCAAACATGTGCTTCTCATTTGCCTCTGCTATTTAGTCCTGGATGTGGTGCAAGATACTGACTACAGCATAAATTGGCTGTTTTCCAGGCCAGGAAGTACCTGTTCCCGTGCTTTTAGCTGCTGCCAACTTTGTCATGGCTGAACCGTGTGCCAGGGCTGACAGCACATACGGGCATTGTCAGACACATCTCTGAAATGGCTTCAGATGCTCGGGTCTACTTTCCCTTTTCCAGAGGTTATTTTACTAATCCTCAACCAATGCTCTCTGTTTTCCCCGAGTTTTGTTTCTGTAAACTAAACTGACCAAATTATGCTCAGGGATCCAGGCTTGCTGATTAGTTTTAGATTGTGAAAAGCTGCCAACTGAATAAAAGCCTTAACAGCATTTTGGACCATTCCCTTGAATTTAAATCTTAACTGTGGAGTGGCTGCCTTAGAAGATTAGGACTGTGATACACCAAATTTACCACCTTTAGATTACTGTCTTAAGCGATTAAGAACTGAGCCTGGGTCAGTAATGAATCTGCTTTGCTGTATGAGACCTGGGTCCATCTGCTGCTTTGCCCTGTGATCTGTGCCAATCCTTTCACGGACAGTTGTTTGCAGCTTAAACCTGTCTTTCTGGTCAGTGCAAATGCTGCCTAAAGCACGATTTCTCTCGCTCTTCAGCATTTATGCTGCTTTGGTGAACAATGTCCTTAATTCCAAGTTAATGAATCGATGTTAATGAGTACTCATTGTCCACAAGATGCCCACACTCCTATGGCAGGTGGAGAGAACAGTCACTTAACGTCCCAGTGGCCACAGGAGGCACAAGGGAGTTCTGCTTGTCACAGCTTTTTGTTGGAAGCTTCCCAAAATATTCTCTTTCCTTGCCTTGAGTTGACTCTTCAGCATTTCTTTGTTGTGTCTTTCTCAAAACAGCTTTCAGCTCGCATGTGCTGTTAAGCACGTGGGAGTCTAACACGCATTCAGCAATGGCCCCTGTTTGCTTTGTGGGTTTCTTTCAGCTGTAAAACTGCTCTGTGCCTGAGGCTGGCTTTCTGTCTCTTACCGTGGTCTGATGATCATGGTGGGGAACTGCTGCAAGGGAATTCTGGGTTTGCTGGAGTGTGTGTGAGAGCTTGACGCCACTTTCATAGCTTTGGAAATGGGACTGTGTGGGAGGTACTGCCAAGACAGATGAGAAATCTGCACCTAGAGCTACATCTAAAGGATTAGAATGAGGTGTCCCAGCAAGACATGGGCTTGTGGGACTGAAGGTTTAGGTGCAGTATGAGACAGTGTGGCAGGGGGAGATCCTTAGCATGTTTGAAACAACCTTTTAAAGCCTAATAGATTATATAGGAAGGCACTTTGGAGAAAGTACAGTATATAAAAACAGCACTCTATTTCTGGGTAGGATGAAACATCATTCACAATCCTTGTCTCATGCTTTGCATGAAGGTTTAGTACACATAATGTCAGTCAGTGGTGCTAGAACTAGTAGTGCTATCAGTGTTTTAAACACTTGCCTCCCCTTGTTTTAGCAGTGACCACTTCCTGGAGTAAGGGGTCATTGCCCTCTACAGAAACAACACTTTTTCCAACAACACTTAAACAATACTTTAGAGTTCTGGATGCCTCTTTAGAAAAGGTAAATCTCTGTGGGTTTTATTTTGAGATATTTCAGTTTGTGTGCTTTTCTGTCCTAATGTCCTGGGGTTGGCTTGAAGAATGAACATTCATGATCCAGTCCCACTGACTTGCGAAGAAAGAACTCTTCCCTGGACCAATTTACCAGGTTTAAAAAAAATAGAGTTGTGAAAACTTTGCTGTCCTTACTGAGCTGTCTTAGCAGTTATCTGAGTAATTCTGCAGTTTTTGTCTCATCTTCTGTGCCTCAGGATCTCTCAAATCAGAGGAGGATTCAGAGAGGCCATGTTAAGAACTGCCTTGTAAGTGAAAGTGTGTAGTCAAAGGCTGCTTCACTCTTCCTTCCCTTTTGGGGAAAGAGAATGGAGCTGAGCAGCAGCGATGGAAGTGAATACGTCTAAATGAAGAGCAGTTATGAAGATTAGTCTTTAAAGGAAGATGGGCAGTGGGACTTGACTGACTACCTCTTATATACCACAATTTTGTAGGTCACTCAGGGTGCATTGATTGCCAAGAAGTAGTCTCTGAGCTGAGTGGAATTTTTTTTTCTTTCTCATTTTCAGGTTCATATTTATTATTGCATTAACAAAGATTGTGAGAACAGCTTATACACATGTCACTCCATCAGAGTGCAGCCTGAAGGGGTCTTTTTTACTCTGTTTTTCTATGTATTAATGTGGCAGGGAGACTGATTCCAGCAGGGCATATCCATGTCTGTGTATTTTCTCACTTAATGTTTAGGTGCAGTTATTAGTTGTGAAGTCGCAATGGTTTTCTAGTGTAAGGTAGGTAATGTATTATTGTAGCTCTTTAGCTAGTGATTAGAGCTGAGATTGTCTGTTGAGCTGTCATGAGAACAACACAGTCCAAGGGCTTGCCTACATGTGCAATGGAAAAGAGATACATTAGGTGCAAGACTGTGGTGGAATGGCAGTTACACCCTAAAGATGGAAGTGGCAATGTGGGTTGTTTCACTTACGATCTGTCTTGCTATGAACTTAACCCAGAAGCACAGTGTTTTCCCATAAGAAGTTAAGGCTCTGTTATCCGAAAGCTGGAGAGTCTTAAAAAAGGTTTTCAGATGAAAAGGTTATGAGAAATAGCAAAGAGTGAGCAAAACCTCACAGAGATCCTGCTCTGTTCATGGATTCAGTATTCCTCTGAGGTAAACTGTAGCATCTGCCCACAGTTTCCATCAAGCTGGTTGGTGGCTGGAGCAGGAGAGGCTGAGAGAGCTGGGTTTTTCCAGCCTGAAGAAGAGAAGGCTATGAGAAGATCGTATTGCAATCTAATGGCAGGGAGAGTGTACAAAGGACAAAGCCAACATCTTCCTGGAGGCATTTAATGACAGGATGAAAGGCATCAGAGACAAATTGCAACAAGGGAAATTCTCATTAGATATTAGGAAAGAAAAATTGGTCATAAGTGGTGAAATATTGGAACAGGTTACCCTGAGAGCAAGCTCAGCTAACTAACCTGACCTTAGAGCACCTTGGGTGGGAGGTTGCACTAGAGGAGCTCTAGATTCTTCCTGAACTATTCCTATATTTTTTGCTTCTAGCTTTCCCACGATTGTGCTATATTGCACACATTGATAGTTCCTGTGCCTTTTGGAGAACCAGTATGAAAAGCCCAGTTGATGAAAAACACTGATATCTTTAATGAAGCCTGCTTATGCCTTCTGAGCAATCCTGAGGAAACAGCTATTGCAGAGAGGGAGGCATGCTGCTGAATCTAGCATAGCAGGCTCCGACTGTTCATTGTGTAAGTATTTTAGTGGTGGTGCAAAGTTTGCTGATATAAATCAAAGTGCTCCTTGAAACCCAGCAAATAACAAATCCCACCATACTTTTAGCCCCTACCAGCAAGAGGCAACCACCCCCCACAGAGTTAAACACATCCCTGTGTCCGCCCCTGCAGCATTAAACACAACCCTGTGCTGCCTGTGCCTCAATCTCATTTCATACTGTAAGTTCAGAAGGAGGGTGGTTTTTCTGATATTTGCAGATATGCAGTAAAATATGTCAGGACCATCATGGAAATGATGCAAAAAGGAAATAGTGGCATGGAAACAATTTCTCTCATATCCTTTCTGGATATGCTAAAACTAACTTTATGTGAGTTGGGCTGGGTATGACGAGCCACGCAGAATGGCGTGGGTTAGTTCACCATGGTTTTCCATAGCACTGCCTTTAGGGGTCCTATTTGCAAATTAGTTTTATGTGACTATTTTCTTTGCTCCTGCAGATAAGGTAACGTGGAAGCTGTCCATCTGAACAAAGTTCTTCAGTAGTAGATGACAGTTAAGCTTATGGGACTGGAAGGAGCTGTGCTGGATCTGTGTCAGAAAGCAGCAGGAGGGGTTAAGGTAATATTACCAAATCTAACAGAAAAATGTGGAAACAAAACAAGCAGGGGGAAAAAAAGTGAAAACCAGTAATTCCAAACCAGAGCCTAAATCATAGAAAACAAAGGGCACATTAGTTGTGGCTCAGTTCTGGTCTTCTGGGATTTCTTTTTGGACATGCTGGTATGGGTGGGACAAAGGAAGCCATAACTTTGATACCGTTTCTATATTGCTGATTCTGAATTTAAATCACACAGCACTTAACCCTTGTCAGCTACAGAGGACTGTTGACTTCCAGTCCATTAACAAAATGACACAATGTCCCAGACTGGAAATAAAATATCCTTTGGAACTTGACGGGTTGGGTTAAACAGCTGAGGCTGGAGGCTCCTGAAGGCTCCCTGCAGCAGCTGGGACTGGACCCAGTGTCCTCAGCTTCTAAATCAGCCACGCAGCAAGGGAGCTGTCAGCTGTGTGCCTGGCAGGGGCTGCATGGCACTGCCTACCTCTGATTGCACCGAAGACTGACAGCAGGGTCAAAGCCTAGCCAAAAGCAATGTTCCCTGGGCTGTCACTCTTGTTTGCAAGCAGACACAGACTAGCCAAACAGTCTTTTCCTAAATGCTGCCCCTCCAATGTTTTTCACGATGTTTATTTACTTATTTTGGCCTACAGTATGTAAGAAACAGTATTGTCTTCCAGAGAGAAATGCATCACAGGAGGCTCTATTTGTTGGTAGATCGGAAAGCTTTCTCTACCAGTTGCTTTAAATTTATGATTTTTTTTTTTTTTTTTTTTACTGGCAGTATTAGGAAGTGTAATTTGGAAATAATTTGGTGCTTTGAAAGTGGAATAAGGTAAGTCCTGTGTGGTTAGGAGTTGTTTTAAAGACTTTCTGGGCTCTGCTGCTCTAATGTAACTTTCCTTGTTTAGTAGTGCTTTTCTTCCATGTGACGTATCTTTGAAACGCATAGGCAATAGTAGTGGTATTGTGTATTGGTGTTGTGTTGGGATGCTGTGAACAGACTCTGGCTGTTAGATATCCTGAAAATACCCTCACTTGTGATTTGAACTAAAGTTAATACTAAGAGGAATGGATGAAAATCTTTCACTTTTGCATATTTATTTAGATTTTCATGGCAGGGGAACACACCATAATAACATTTGCTTCATGTTCTCCCTAAGCTTTTCTTGTCCAAATATGCCGATGGCAATTTGTATTTTAGACTTTATCAAACTATAATTTTTTGTTTGCTGTGAGAGGTAGAATGGGAATCAAACATAATTTTAAACTTTACTTGATACATTTTAATTACACTTGCGGTTTACCATCAGGCAATGGCAAATAAATAAAAAGTTGTCTTTGTATGGGGCAGCAGGGTGGGTGTGTAGTGCAGTATTTTTCATCTGTTTTTCAGGCTTCTCAGCACTCAGTCACACCCAGTGTTTTGGAAAGCTGCTCAGTTTTGTTTGTTTTCTTTTTTCCCCCATCGTGTTCATAATGACACCTAACATTGTTTGACAACGGCATTTATTTTCAAACATCCTGCTTTTGTCCCATCATTGTGCTGATAGGCTCAACCCATGTTTAAGTCCCCTCTGCTAATATTAACGACAGGTTTCAGTTCTGTGGGACTGCTCTGGATGCTGGAAGAAATGAGGGTGGAAAATGGCAAAATTGATGTTCCCAGGTACGTTTTGCTATGATGTGCTCAGATTGCTTCTGTAGCACTCGGAACCAGGACTCAGTAGAAGAGAAAAAGAGGAAAAAGGCATATGTATGTAGACATGTAGGTATAAGGGTGGGCCAGAATGTGAGGACACCTGGAGTTAACAAACGTTATATTTGCAGAGTAAGTGTGGTCAGGCTTTACTTCTAGATGTACCTATTTTTATACCTTTTTTGGCTTTTGCTTCGGGGAGCGATGGAAGACAGAATTCTTGTTACTTGAGAGGATTTATTTTTGTCATAATTTTGTCACTTAACATAAGAATAACATCCAGCTAGAGACAGTATATGTGATATGGCCTATCTGTGAATGACTAAATAATTAGCAGAAGTACATGGGTTGTGCCCTTATGTAGCTCATTTGAATTTCAGACCATGATAGGAGCAAGATCACAATTGTTCTTGCACCATGCCTGTCTTGTCTCCCTGTCAAAAAAACTCCCGTGTCTTATTTTGGCCCTTCCTCCATTGTGTCTCTGCAAATGTTCCTATGATGGAGAAAAGAGAAATCTTGGACTTGTGCTTACATTAAAGGTTTTGTTTTACTTTTGCACTGGCCTTTCTGTATGGAATTCTTTACTCTCTCCTCTCTAAAATGCCAGCATTTTCCTTTCCTTGAAATTGTCTCTTCTGAAGAGCATTTTGCAATGTTACATGTAAGAATGCTACATAAGATTAAATGGTATTGTATTGTCTCAGTCTATTGTTTGTCTTGCAGCTCAGGCCAGCTTATATTCTGATAGGAATGAGGCAATTACATGAGAATCTAGTGCTGACTCTACAGTGTTATTTTTTATTATAGGCAGAATAACAGGCTCAACCTTCTGCCAAATGCCCTTTCTTTACCACACCCTTCTTACCTTCTTCTGTTTGTATAAGATTAGTGAAGTATAGAGAATGTTTAATTAAGTTTAATTGCATGACAGCTTAAAAATGGGAAGGTAATTACTCATTTAATTATTGTGCTGCTTCGTGCTTAAAGTGTATGTATAATTGCTCTTTTTATAAGGACACTCATCTTTGCAAGCTTGCATGAAATTATAACAGCCTCATACCTTTTGCTCTTGTTTAAAGTGAAACTAAACAAGTAACATCTGTAAAACAAGGGAAGTGTATTCTATTACCCCAGGCATTCTCCCTTTTCTGTTTGGTTTTGATGGTGTCATGCTCCCTCCATGATATTTCTGTACTGGGAAGGACTGTAACATTAATCATATTTAAATACATAACCCCATTGTCTTATGCATATTTTTCATTAACAGTTGTAGAACATGTTGAGAACTTGGAATTGCAGACACACCAGAGTAAACTATTATTCCCTACACTGTCTTTCTTAATTATTTCTACAGTGGCAACCCAATAAATTATGGAATTTGATTGTGTGAAACAGTGAAAGGTTACGTGACTCCTAGTTATGAGTGCTGATAGAAGAAGACTTTTCCAGCATGCATAAGGGCTCTCAAAGGTGTCTAAATAACTGCTCTTCTTTGCAATAGTCCATTTATCTTCTGCCTTTACTAGTACTAGCAGTAAGGCTGACATAAAGAGCTTTTGACAAACCAATAACTCCTGGAGCAGCTAAATGTGATGTCCAAAAGATGATTTCCCTGTAGAAGTCACCAGAGTGGAGAGAAGCAGAGCAGTGAAGGAGAAAGCCAGCTATTCAAACACAATCACTTTTGTAATTGCAAGGGGACCCAGTCTGAGGTAGTTGCAGGCTCTATAAGATTATTTTTTTGTTTAAATAGCAAACAGTTAGATTACATGTAATCACAGTGCAAGAGGTCCCTCTGTAGTCATTAGCCAAGAATAAGACTTTCCCTAACTCTCTCAAGGCTACTGTCAAATTAATTTCTGTGTTGATGAGTTCTCTTACCTTTCCCAAGTGAGAGGGAATAGGTGTGTGTGGCAGGGGGTCATCATGGTAAGGTAGTGCTTTTCTTTGGTAACCCTGATGTGACACGTCTGAACTAAGCCAATGCCAGTCCTGTGTGATACCTCCCTGCCAGAGAACTCAAGTTGCACAGGCCCAGAGGACTGCGTATGTCTGGACTGGGGCCCCTCTCCAGCCTGCAGCTATCCTGGTTCCTGCCCGGGTGCCTCCAGACACTTTTCCTCCCTTTGAGGGTAAGGAGATCTAGAGTCATTCCAGCCTGTTCCCTTGGGGCAGCCCAGAGCCCCTGTGGGATCTCTCTCCTGTGCAAGGGAGACTATTCTTTGTCCCTGTGGGCAACTTTCAGCCTTCCCTTCCTCTTGGTATCTATATCCCTGTTACCTCTCCACATGTCCTCCCAGCCTGCAGTTTCAGGCTTTTATTTCCAAGTCGGTACTTGAAGGAGGTGATTTGGCCTTTCAGTAACCCTTTAGGAACTGCTGCTATTCAGACCATATACTTCCCATTTTGTATCCTATGGCTGTTATGGAAACTTTTGTCAGCAAGATAAGGTTTAGTGACAAGGTAGTAGGCACATTGGTGGCTAGAGCGCTGGAGTAAGACAATTTTAGTTAAAATATGTGATGTTCTTTCTTGCCTAGTCCTTTTACTACTATCAGTGGGGAAAAATACGTGCTGTTTCCACATAGAAAAACAAAAGAAAGCTGAACTTCATGTTTAGATGTTTCAGCTTTTGTCAGATACTGGAAGGACCCGTGGTTACATGTTGCTGTGATAAGTAATTCTTACCAGTGGGTCTGCCGGGGGGGTGGAGATGAAGAATTTAGAGGGTGGTGACCTCAGAAAACAAGTTTCTTTGCATCATCTGGAAAAGAGAGTGGGAAGTTGGTGTTAAAAATGGGATGGGGAAGAGGAGGGTTCCAAACTCAGCAGGACTCCTGATGTGTTCAGACTAGGAAACTACTGCTTTGCACAGGTCCATGCCAGCCTCTGACGAGCTCCAGAGCTCTTGAGAGAAGCATTCTTGATAAAGCAGCTCCATTTAAGCACCAACCCCTGGCACCACATGATATAGCCAGTTCTCTGCTCCCTGCAAGTCAGCATCTCCCACCTCACAATGAGGTTCTAGAGAGCTTTGTGGAGAGAGCTGCTTTGTACAATGAAGCAAGTACCCTGTCTTCTATAAGGCAGTAAGCTTCTGAGCCAGCAGAGCCTGAGCATAAAGGTAGGACCTAGCAGAGCATAATGTTTACAGCCCAGTCTGCTGTTTAATCCATGTTACACTTTTACTATGAGAAACTGCAAGGAGAAATAGACTGGAGCAGGACAGAAAGATTCAGCTGTGGCAAAATGATTTTTTTTACTTTATTTTTAATCACTTGGAAAAAAACATAGCCACAGGGTGTGCAGATGTGTGGGAGCAAGGGAAGTTGTGCTTAGATGATGTTGAGATAATGATATATATCAAGCAGAATTGACCAAAATGAGGGAAACATGAATGTGTTGACATTAATGCTGAATTAACCTTATATGAAGTCTGTTTTGGGAATAATGGAGTCTTCGTTTGATGAGTGCCAGATGAGCTTGATTTTATTCTACTAGCTGCCACCTGAATTTCCTCTGCTGATTTGGTTGTTGATTTGGAAAAACAGATAATGAGTAGCTGATTTCATTAGCTGTGTGACCTGGGGATTCATAGTCTCTGGAATGTTCTGTTGACCATCCAGAGTCTGCAGTTCTCTGAATTTCGATGTTTTATTGGTATTTAAGTGCTCTCTGCTGTATTTAAAAGGAGCTTCTCTCTCAGGGTACAGCCATTTATCTAAAAAGTAGCTATGGGAAATAAACATTGCCTGATGTGGGCTGATATAGCATTACTGCAAGAACAATTATAGGTAAAGAGCAGTAGCTGGAAATGTGCTTGAATGCTTTGCTAAATAAAGACCTGAATCCTCAGTTTGACTTGTTTTGAAAAAATGGATTTTTTTTTTTTTTTTACAGAGGAAAAATAATTAAAATCTTTTTTAATTGGTGTTTTGCAGATAATAATAATGTCACAGTGTCAATAAAGCTAATAAGGGTGTTACACTCTAGAGATGCTTTTTGATCAGAAGTTCTGTTGGCAATTGTGTTTTTTGATAAAATGTGCTAATCTTATGGGCTTTTTCTCCCCATTCAGGTTTTTTGTGTTTAGTGTAAAGAAAAAATGCTCACCTCAGTCTAAGTAGCAACAGGGCAACAATGACTTTTATTTCTTTTTCCCAGGAAATTAAAATCTTCTCTTACACTTCATGTTGAAAGTACAAAAAGAAGTTGATAAATCCAAAGCCAGTGATTTTCTTCCTTGGAAACGTCACACAGTCTTACTAAAAATCTTGAGTTGAAATA
This sequence comes from Pelecanoides urinatrix, assembly GCA_013400755.1. Lineage (NCBI taxonomy): Eukaryota > Metazoa > Chordata > Aves > Procellariiformes > Procellariidae > Pelecanoides > Pelecanoides urinatrix. The sequence goes on along the minus strand of VZTQ01004255.1, from coordinate 179,594 downwards.
TCTATAGTAATAGGTATTAATAGATGTTTTTGTCATAATTATACATGGTTTCTTCAAAATGTAGAAAAAGCATGTTGGAAAAGGAGAGGTCAAGGGAAAATGGTTCCATGTAATTTTGGCCTTGGAAAGCATGAAGCATAACTGAAACTTCGAGCACTCTTCTGGAGGTAGGTCCAGTTACCTATGGGTCTGAAAAAGCATAAGAGAAAAGATGTATGTGATGACAGGCTTACTTTCCTGGAGAAAAGGGATTAATCTTGCAAAATTAACCAAGGCTCTTATTTCTGAGAAGTGAATTAGCTTCACCATTTCTGTTCCTGTTTTACTTTTTATTCTGGAAGGTTTCAGGGGAACCTGACGCTCTGAAATTTTCTGTTAAACAACTCTCTCATATTTGTGTGATTCTCCCATACCTAAGAAGGCGAAAACAAATCAATTTATCCTAACACTTATGGATGCAGTAGCTTGGCAGAATTGAATGCAAAGAGGTATTAACCTTCTCAGATGTTGCTAGCCTAAAGGATAAACACTGTTCCAATGTGGGCATTAGTGCTTGCCATCTGATTACGTGTAGGTTTGTTAAAGTGGGGTGGGGTGGTGCTAACTTTGCCTTTATCTAGGAACAAGGTAGCTCTACATCTCCTGCAGTGGCTTGTGTGCTTCTAGGCTGGTCCACATGTTTTGATCTCAGCAGCTCTTTGGGCACTTCACTTTGTCTTTAATGACAGTTATACAATTCTGCTGAGCAACTTCTCTTTTTTTCCAGACGCTGTGCCCGCCACTAGGAGTATGTCCATGACTGCCCTGGCCTCCCAGGGTTCTTGTTTGTCAGGGTAAAGCTGATATTCCCGACGCTGGTGTGGGACCCCAGGAAGGAAAATCTGCAAAGAGGGGAGAAGGGTTAGGAGGGAGAGCTCCCCAGCTCTCTTTGTGGGGGACTAATCAGGGAGAGGCTGGCAGAAACTGCTGTGCAATATGAGCAGAGGAGGTAATTTGTTGAAAGATGAGGGAAAGCAAGGTTTTCAAAGGGCAAGTACTTACAAAGATTAAATGTTACAGAGCTTGATCTGCAGCTGGTAAACAGGAAAATGCCAGGGTGATATTTCTGATGTGAATATCTCTGCAGATTAACAGTAATTAAAGCTGGGCTTAGTCTACTTGGGGCTTTCTTTTCCCTTAGGGTCCACATGCTTACCCATTACTGTTAAGAATCGAGTATATTAATACCATTTTTAAATGTCTTTTTTTTTAATCATATAAAAGCTCTAGTAGCTTATGGACAAAGTCTGTATTGTGTAATCCCAATTGCTCCAGAGTGACTGTGTGTTCCTCTGTATGTTATGGTACTTCTTTTTAACTGCATCTCTCAGTTATAATCACATATATTTATGATATATCATGTTTAAACTTCCACACACAAACCACTCAAATGTAACTAACATCAGTTAGAGTGGTAACGTGAGTTGCAGACAAGTTGAGTATCTGCTGACAAAATTCTCTTTTGCTGTAGACCTGCTTTGGAGCAGGATTTTTTTTCTGTTTTGTTTTGTTGTTTGTTTGGGTTTTTTCCCTTCTCTGCTTCCTCCTCTTTTTTCCTTCTTCCAAGAATATTTGCATTGAGAGGGAACACAATAGTGTCTGGAAGATGCTCTTTCTATGCAGGATGGCTTGCACTTGGGAATATAGAATTCATACAGTTGTATGCTTGCTTTATGTGTGTTTAGAATTGTGACCTGCATGCTCTCACTGAGTAGCGTATGGGTCAGTCATCTCCTTGACCTGGGCCCTGATGTGATTATAGCTGAGTGTGTGCACTTTGCCCCCCACCCCACCCCAGAGAATGAGGAAATAAGACTCTGCTATCCTGTACACAGCTTTCTGCCTTGTATACAACAAGCAACCACAAGGCAGTTTCATTAGTAGACTAAATCTAGGGACGAGGATGGTAGCCTAAACCACCGTATTAGCACAGTATTGCATATGTATATATTCTAGCACCATCTGGCAGTTTTACAAGGTCATGTCTATAATAATAAAAAAACATAAAATATGATTTTCATATAACAGAGGTAAAGCAACGAGTGAGAAGGAAGAAGAGGAGAAAAGAGAAATACAGAAGGAAGAAAATTGTCCTGGTGGTAGCCTGGCTTTAACCGGAAGTGTAAACCATTTTGGAATGGTCTCCTGAAGTGGCAGCCATTCAGCGATTCATGAAAGCAGGGAGAAAACCAAACTCTGTAAAACACTATCTAGTGCAAATGGCTTTAAGAAATGTTTTATGATGACACCCTCAATCACTGGTGCTTTGTCTACTAATGCATTAGCAACAGTGACCCTATTGGTGGCTCCTCATGTCAACCATTTCCCAGTTTGCTCTTAGAGAAGCTTAGATTTAAGATTTTCATTTGCTTAATCAAAGTTCACATGTAGTTTAGAAAGAAAACCCCACTGAGTTATCTCTCATGCCAAGCCTTATGTGCAAATGTAGTCTTACAAACCCGTTAGATCCCATTTATTTCCCATTCCTGCTAGTACAAGTGGCATTTGGCGTCAGGCAGTTACAGTCTGTCTATTAAATTCTACTGATCAGCAGGATCATACCACCAAAGTATTCATACTTCTAGAGCATCTCTTCGGCCACTTTTCTGTCTTCTATGTGATGACTGTGACACATCAGACAGAAGGAAGGTGGCATTCTGAGCTGCCACAATGCAAAGCTAAAGTTTCAGTGATCAGGTGCCTTCAGGAGGTGCAGTGGAGTCTCCCTGAAACCTTGTGTCTCTAGTACAGCTGCTGTGAGAGATGCAGATTGATGACACATGTGGCCTAATGAATAGCTACCTGCTTCTTTCCCCCTTCCTCCAGGTGATATCCTGTCCTACACCTGCAGTGGTGCTTGGTTCCAAGAGCTAAACTGGCAGAAAACTAACCTCATAGAAACCATTTTTTCTTATAAAAAACATCAGTGTGCTTAGTGGATATGCTCTGTGTATCAGACCCATTAGACTAATTATCTGGTGGTGGGGAGGAACATCAGTGGATTGACTTTAGGCAGTTTTGAATCAAAAAATAAGAAATGCACAAATCATTGCGTGTGACATGAGATGTGAAATGCGACCCATGACAAATAAAAAGGCTGTGATTTTTACTTTTTACTGAGCATTTACCTCTGGGATCCACCCTGTTCTCATTGCATGTAATACAATCAAGTAAAGGGTAGAGAGATAGCTGAACCGTTGCTGGTAGAAAAGGTTATGATATAAATGCTATAAATATGAGGTTGAAAGACAAGGCTGCGTAAAGTGTAAGGTATGGCTGTCATTGTTTTGGAGGCAAGAAATAAACACAAAGAAATAAACAAGCAAAAAAACCCACTCACATAGTATCAGATTAAAAAAAAGCCCAAAACATTATTTTGTCATAACTAATAAAACTAAATTCCCTGCTAGTTTTAAAGAAATAAAACAAACAAACAAAAACAACAACAACAACAAAAACAAAAACAACAACAACAACAAAAACCCCAACCACCAAACAAAAAAACCCCCAACCCAAAATAGCAAACCACCAAAACGAAAAAACAAACCCCAAACAGGCGAGTTTTGGGATCTCTGTAAATTACAGCTTCCTCAACTTATTTCCAAACAGGCAATTCAAGACCTCAGTGCTTGTCCTTCTGATGAGCGTTTAAATCACTAAGCCCTTATCAGCGCAGAGTAGAATAACTTGCTTTCAGCAGATTTATCCTGCCATTTCATTTGAATTCCGCAAAACCCATTAGCGCAGTGTCACTTTCCCCAGAGTTAGTGTAGCTGTTGTATATTCTCCGTCTCTCTTCTTGGGGTGGCAAAGGCTTCGCTCTGGGGCAGTCCTCCATAAAACTTAACCTAATTGTTTCACAGGAGACTGTAGCCTATCACTTAGTTGCGCCGTTGGCCAGGGGCCAGAGTGCTTGGCACTCTGCTTTTAATGATCTTGTCTGGAATGTTGCCCTCATTCTTACAGGCTTATCCAAGAAAGCACATGATATAGTTACTGCGCTCTGATTTTGGTTGTCTATTGGCCATGTTACATGAGTGGAAGGAAACTATTAGTTTAGATGTTTTTCTGTATTCTCCCAGTCAGTGTCGTAGGTGAGGCTACAAGCTCAGAAAAAATATGGCAATGTGTGTTTTGACAAAAGGTGGGTGTTAGGTAGAGGGAATTAGGTTTTCCTTATCTATGTATCTATGTTCCTTGGTAGTTTGGGGCATCTTGTCACTGTCATCTGTAGTGATTTCTGTTGTTTCTGTAAGTGAACTCAGATGGGGCATATTCTTTTCTTGCAAATTGCTAGAAATGGTAGCAGCAGCCAAAGGAACTGCATTGGTCTGCTTTGTCTTTTGGACCAGGGTAGGAGCACCTGAGTGATGTCTCTGAACTTTTTCTCAGGCTGAATTGTGGAAACTTTTGGGACATGGACTTCAGAACCTTGAGCCTATCCCAAGACACGGGCTGCGATCCCATTCATCACTCCAGAAAGGGAGAGAACGTCTCACACTTGACCTGATTATACTGCTCTCTGTGTCCCTGTAGTCCTTACAGGTATCTAAGAGTTGCTTTTTCTAACACATAGTCTCTCATACAGCAGTATCTTACCAACAGTGGGCAATAAAAGTCAAAACCTTGAGCTTCAAAAACATAATCATTGCTTATGCTTTCAGACTCTCACGTTTGACTGAAATCCAAACATGCTGGATGTTATCTTGCTGTTACTTATCTTAGTGCAAATGAAAATGTGGCAAGCTTCCAATTCCTAAATTCAAATAGGGTGTCAGAGAGTCTTTTTTTTCCTGTGGCATCTTACTCCACATGGGGAAATGAAAAATGTGTGTGTTAAATCTGAACAGGAATTGGAAACAGATTGTCATCTTAAGGTGTTCTTTCCTTTGAGACTAGCTGGTTTTGTCACACCTGTGGTTAAATTCTGACATCAGGTATAATTTGTTGTTTGGACCTTACAATATTACAAGAGGAGGAAAATATATTTTTTTCCATGAACTGTGAAATGACATCACGATGCCTTTCTAGATATTCTTGACTGGAAAGGGAGCAGACTCAAAGGTCTTCTGGTATCCAGGAGAACCAAAGTGGTTTGGCCAATAAAACTGCACCCAGGCATCGGATTAACCCAGGGTCTACAATCAGCTCTAAATACTCCTCTGCTATCTTAATCTGAGGAAAACAAATGCAATTTACTTAGCACATTCTGATTCACTGTACACATTTGTGCTCTCTCTTGTGGAAAAGATTTATTAGGTTAAGGGAAATTATCTGAGTCTGCATTGTTTATATAGTTTTGAGTTCTGTTTCAAGTGACTTCGAAAAACCTAATGACTCTTCCCGATACATCAGTTACACATACTCTGCCGCTTGTGCGAAATTGCAGTGACTTGCTGTAATTCACAGGCCAAAGCTTGTTGTGAGGGAAAAGGGGTCCCATGTTGTGGGGCACTGGATTGGGACCCCCAGAAATCTGGAATCAGTTTCCACAGCTCTGGTGGACTCTGTGTGCTGTGTTGGCAATATATTACATCACTTTGCCTGGTCCTCACTGCTATAGTGAGGATACCTTTTTTTGTCTTGACTACTTAATTTATAAAAAAATTTGGAGCATGAAAGAAGCATTGGAGTAAGTTGCTCCAACATTAAGCAATTTCATGCCTGTGAACGGCTACTAGTTATATAGAGTGACAATGTATGCTCACAGCTCAGAAAGCCAACTGTATCCTGGGCTGCATCAAAAGAAGTGTGACCAGCAGGTCGAGGGAGGTGATTCTGCCCCTCTGCTCTGGTGAGACCCCCTGCAGTGCTACGTCCAACTCTGGAGCCCTCAGCACAAGAAAGACATGGACCTGTGGGAGCGGATCCAGAGGAGGGCCACAAAGATGATCAGAGGGATGGAACGCCTCTCCTATGAGGAAAGGCCGAGAGAGTTGAGGCTGTTCAGCCTGGAGAAGAGAAGGCTTCAGGGAGACCTTACTGCAGCCTTTCAGTACTTAAAGGGGGCTTATAAGAAAGATGGGGACAAACTTTTTAGCAGGACCTATTGTGCTAGGACAAGGGGTAATGGTTTTAAACTAAAAGAGGGTAGATTTAGACTCGATATAAGGAAGAAATTTTTTACAGTGAGAGTGGTGAAACACTGGCACAGGTTGCCCAGAGAGGTGGTAGATGCCCCAGCCCTGGAAACGTTCAAGGCCAGGTTGGACGGGGCTCTGAGCCACCTCATCTAGTTGAAGATGTCCCTGCTCATTGCACGGGGGTTGGACTAGATGACCTTTAAAGGTCCCTTCCAACCCAAACTATTCTATGATTCTATATGGCCTGAGCAGTTAAAGGTGACCAGATATGAATGACAGCCATTTTGCCCCCTTGCATACCACCTGGTTTGAGCAGCTGGCATACTTTAACCTTTCTGATTGAGTGAACCATTCCTGCTGAGGGGTATCATGCTTGACTGGCACATTTTTCTAGATATTTTCACATTGTTGAACACAAATAGGCTCTGCTTTTAGCTGGGACCTATAGACCTGATAAGAAACAAGCTCCGAGTATCAATTAAACAGGTCATCTGAATAGAAAGTGAGGATCAGTGGAGCATACTGTAAGTTCTGGTGCTCCTTTTGCAACTCTGATGATGTGGTTACCAGAAATGTATCCATGTATGGATTTTTAGCCTTTCACTCCTACAGGTTATTACTCTCCAGATGGAAAAGTGAATAGTGAGGGTCTGGGAAAATGTTTGGAACTGCCTTTCTGAGGAAGAAAGCTATTTAATTCTCCTCATGGTGTGACTTCTTGTATCCACTGGAGAGCAGAGAGGTTTAAGACTAGTGTTTGGAGATTTTAGTTACAAATTTGTTTTTATAATGCTGTTCTATTTTCCCTCCTGTCCTCTTTGTTGAGCTTTTGAGTGTAGGACAGTCCTGAGTCTATCTTCAGTGCAAGTCAAGGAATTGCTTGATTTTTGTCAGAAAGCACTGGTTTTCATCTACAGAAGGAATTCCTGGAAATTCTTTGAAAGAAAGACTCCTGAGATGGTCAAGAGGAATGCTCTGCCTCAGCTCTCTTCATCCCCCTCTGGCAGGGGAGTGCAGGAAGTCCTGTCTAACCAGGTTGGTTGCAAAAAGAGATATTTTTTCAGCTAGCTGGATGGGTTGCTCTTATCTGGAACAGGTAGTTGTCATTAAGCTGTTGACAGATGAGTACCAGGCAGTAGTTGGAATTCTCCATGGCTGCCAGTGCTCAGTCTGAGCTCTTACCTTATGTATCTACCTTTCAGTCTGTGCACTGGCATATGGTCCTTCCTCTCTGCACTGAAAACTACCTCTGTTGTTGGAGTCATGACACTCTTTCTAAGCTCTATGAGGTGTTGGTAAACATCATGTAAATGAGGTAAATGCTCCCTGGAGGTTTTCTGCATGCCACCGAACTCTACAAACTTGCTATTCCTCATGCCCCTGTAGCCCAATTTTCTTGGTTTTACTGCCCAGCTCCTGCAAAACGCTTCTTTACTACCTTTCTAGATAAAGAAGGAAGTCTGAAACTAGACATAGCATCCTTTTGCTGGTGCATAAACTGCAAATTTCTAGTGTTCAAGTAGATAACCCATTTATCTCTAGTTGCACAATGTACTGCTTTCTCACCTTCTACTCCACAATTAAAAGGAAAACCAAAGAAGCAGAGCAAACTCTGAGGTTTAGGGTAAGTAGGAACAGTAAGTGGAGTGAAAATAAATGAATAAATGAATAAAACGGAGTCTCACTGTGCAACCAATCACCCGCTTGTGATGATGTGAACTGCTTTGCCAGTCTTCCCAGCAATTTTTGCTCTCTGTAGTTTCTGGTTTTGTTGCTGCCTGGTTTACTTTTGCTCTCCTCCAGCTTAACAGTCTCTAGGGTGAGTTTATAACAATCAACTCAGTGAAGAGGAGGAATAGGAGAGCCACTGACCTGTATCATTGGAATAACTTTCACAGGCTGGAAATTGTCATCATTACACTTGCATTAACCACTTAAATAAACACAAAATTACATGCAATAGGAAGATAAGTATGTACATGAGAATAAAATTGTTCAGGCAATATCAGGAGAGAACAGAGATGTCAGTTAGTGAAACGGTGACATCCTGTGAAAGCTTTCTTTTTTCCAGATAGTGCATTAACCAGGTGAACTTTGGAAGCTGGGAGGGACAGAAGGAAAGAGGGAAGAGGAAGTGGCAGGAACAGTACAGGCATTTTCCAATGCAGACAGAAAATTCACTCTTAAAATAAGCAAAGTGACTGTGGCCTGAAGATTCCTTGCAGGTTTATGAATGACCCTGTAGTAGCTTAGTGTCAGGGAGTGACTAGAAAGAGCCACACAGCAAATGCCATGGCAGCTAACAGATGAGTGAGCTGATGCATTGCAAAGGATTGCAAAGTTTTCATTAATTCTCATTCTAAAATGAAATAAAAATAAAAGTAATGCATTTAGTGTCCAACACATCTGGGCCACAGCTTGGGGTAAAATGCTCTCTTATCGCCTACTGAGCAGAAGTGAAAAGACTCATCAGTGTTGCATTTTGAAGACATTTAGACGAACAGTTGCTGTGAGACTGCACAGATGGTTTCACAGTATTCTACGCTTACAGCTGCAACTTCAGCCTGTGTCTTCAGACACTCCGGCTCCAGGGGAGTCTGGGGGCTGTCAATGTAGGATGAGCACCAATCCAGCCAGAGGGACTGATGATTAAAACTTAGGAAGTTGGGCTGATTGGACACATGGGTAACTGGAAGATCCGTTAGAGTACTACCATGTGCCACAGGACTGTTAAAAACAGTGTCTTCCAGTAGGGTCTGGACAGGTTGATTTCTGATTAATAACTGATTAAATAACTGATCTTTGGCATTTAGAATTTTTTCTGGGTTCACGCTCCTTGTTGAGTAAATACATTTTAAAGGTATGAATATTTGACAAACTTTGCTCTCCAGCTTAGCAAAAGCAAAACCAAAAGAAGCTGAAGACATTTTGGTACTTCTAATTTAATGTTGCATAAAGTACACATGCTTGCTTCATCTGGTTTCTAACAGATTTTATTAACGGAAGAGTTTAAGGAAGGCTATATCCTTACTGGACAGCAACTGCCGTAAGTTTGGCTGGTTATTTGAATTGAAATTTGTGATTGAAACAATAACTGCTTTCCATCAATTTCCTGGAGATTTGAGGCTGGAAGGGAAGGCTGCAAGGATCTGATCAGACTGCCTCACAACATGGACCAAAGGATGTCTCTTAGTAATCTCTGCATGAAACCATAATTTCTGTTATGTTTCTCCTCCAAGGGGAGGAGGAAGGTATGCAAAATAAGCATAATGTGGTTCATGTAGAGGTGAACACCTTTAAGCACATAGGTGGTGTTATTGGAGTTGATGGAATTATTTGTGTTTCTAAACCACATGTTCTTAAAAGTCCAGCTGCATGGGAGATAGGGTAGTTGATTTATAAACAGCTTCTTCATGTTGGGAGTATGGGCCGAGGCCAACTGCATGAGGTTCAACAAGGCCAAGTGCCGGGTCCTGCACTTGGGCCACAACAACCCCAGGCAACGCTACAGGCTTGGGGAAGAGTGGCTGGAAAGCTGCCCAGAGGAGAAGGACCTGGGGGTGCTGGTTGACAGCCGGCTGAACATGAGCCGGCAGTGTGCCCAGGTGGCCAAGAAGGCCAACGGCATCCTGGCCTGTATCAGGAATAGTGTGGCCAGCAGGAGCAGGGAGGTGATCGTGCCCCTGTACTCGGCGCTGGTGAGGCCGCACCTTGAGTACTGTGTTCAGTTTTGGGCCCCTCACTACAAGAAGGACATTGAGGTGCTGGAGCGTGTCCAGAGAAGGGCAACGAAGCTGGTGAAGGGCCTGGAGAACAAGCCTTATGAGGAGCGGCTGAGGGAGCTGGGATTGTTTAGTCTGGAGAAGAGGAGGCTGAGGGGAGACCTCATCGCGCTCTACAACTATCTGAAGGGAGGTTGTAGTGAGGTGGGGGTTGGTCTCTTCTCCCAAGTAACCAGCGATAGGACGAGAGGAAATGGCCTCAAGTTGCGCCAAGGGAGGTTTAGGCTGGACGTTAGGAAAAAATTCTTTACTGAAAGAGTGGTCAGGCCTTGGAACAGGCTGCCCAGGGAAGTGGTGGAATCACCATCCCTGGAGGTATTTAAAAGACGTATAGATGAGGTGCTCAAGGACATGGTTTAGTGGGCATGGGGGTGTTGGGTTGATGGTTGGACTCGATGACCTTAGAGGTCTTTTCCAACCTTAAGGATTCTATGATTCTATGATTCTATGAGTACACAAGCAAAAGGGAATAATCTGAATTACTATTCTCAAGTGGAATAGTTACTTCACATTAATCCTTTTGTGGAGGCTCTCACACATAATTAACTGAACTTTAATTCAGTTTGTCTCGATTCACTTCCAAAGCCAGTTAAGCTAAGCCAGGACATACTTTTACTAATGACTGTAGCTCAGACATGTGTTTGTTTAGCAAATGCCTGTGTAATGCTGTTGCCAAAGGTTACCATTCCTATCCTGGTACAGAGAAGATAAGTGCCTTGCAGCCATATCAGTCCAGCAGCCCAAACTGTAAGATGGGGTGATCTGACTACCCTGGTAAGGTGTGCTGAAACCTCTGCCTAAACTCCAAGCCATTAAGATAAGACCATTACCAGTGGCTCACTTGCTCTCCAGCACCTATTTTACAAAGACTCTTCTGCAACAGTTTATATGAATCTTTCAGCTGGTGCTATTAAAAAGATGAGTGATGCATTTTAAACATTAAGGGAATTATTCAGAAGTGGGAAAAAAGCGAGAGACAACATTTAAAGGAAATTGGAAAACTTTACTGGGACTTCAGATGTTTTCTCTGGCATTTGGCAGAAAGAAGAACAATCAATTTTTCAGAGAGTTCCTTACCTGGCTGCTATTGTACCCCAGAAAAAAACAAAAACCATATATCTTGTCTGGGACTGTCTAATTCTCTGAATTTTGATATGCAGGCATGAATATTTTGAGTTATGTATTGAGTTAAAAATCTAAGCAGTAATTAAATGGAGACACAAACAATCTGTTCTGTGCATTCTGTGTTGCATCTTGAAGTAGATACTTCCCCTTTTATGTAATCTTTAACTGGGATTGTATTGCTTGGGGGAGATAATAAGGTGCATTATCCTTAATCAGTTAAATAATTTAAAACTAATGGCAAAATAAATAAAATTAACTGCTTACGCAGTTCCACATCCATGCCACTACAATAGTTAAGAGAAGAATAACCTCTCTAAACATTCTTTGAACAGCTGTTCATCAGACTGGTAAGTATTAGCTAACTGAGGTTACTTAATCATGTCATAAAAATATAGAGATAATTTCTAGACGTGTTTGAGAAACATGCATTTGCAGATAAATACGTAATTTTGACTGTGCTCATTAAAGTATCAATCTCAGGAGAGTAAATTTCTCCAACCTCTTGTTCCTGTGAAATTGTGCAGCATGATGGTCGTTGTCAGATATCTTGCAAATATTGATTGTTGATAGCACACAGTGTATTTGGGTAAGATATTATTTGCAAGTACTATTACTGTTGACTCAGTTTCTATGGTAATAGAGGGAGAAATGTCATCACCACTACTACAGGGAAGCCAACTGGATCCTTTGAGCCTCTGCTATTCTATGCCTTTGTTAGTTTAGATCAAAGACTTGTTGTGACTAATGAATGTGTACTACACAAAAGTGGAGCTAGGTTTAAGCTATAGTAGGAAGAGAAAACATAATTGTTTACCTTTTTTTTTCTTCCTTTCTCATTTGGAAGACTCTGTAATTGCTGTTTGTTTTTCCCTTTAAGTGCTTGCAGTGTTTTCTCTTTCCTAGTTTTGTGGCTCTTTAGTTGGGGTGTCATGAGCCAACTGAACCTGAATCAGTGCACATCAACCATTGACCCTGTGACCAGGAGAAGCACTGACAAGGCTCTAAAGGAGATCACTCTGCAGAAATAGATTCAAAAGGGGGAAGAATTAGCACAATTTTTGTGAAGGGGAGTTGTACCTCACAAATTTGTCAATTTTTTTTTTATTTGCCAAAAAGCAAGTGGATAAGGGCAATCCCAGTGATGCGGATTACCCTAATACTCAAAAGGTGCTTGACAGTTAACCTTCACTAAAGGGGCTTCAAGGAATGAAGATGCCCATTGAGTTGCCATAAGTTGCATATCCTTGTCCTTGCAAGGATAAATAATTGGTTAAAAAGTGGGAAGAACATAGAAATGGATCATCAGTTTTCAAAGTGGAGAAATATTGGTGGTGTTAGAGAGAAGTTTGTATTTGAGTCACTGCTGATCAACATATAATCTTGAAAATGATCATGACCAAAATAATCTTGAAAATGGAGTGAATAGACATGTGACACAGTTTATTGATAGTCCTAAGAGTGTTAAGATATTAATGACAATGGCCAACTGCAAAGAATTGCAGAGAAATCTTATGAGCTGAAGTCATTGAGTGAAAGAAATGGCACATGAAACTCTGTCTAGATAAATATAAAGTGATGCATGTAAGAAAAAATAATCCTCTCTGTACATATAAAATGGCTCCTGAGCTGTTTCCAATTAGGAATCAGATTTTAGCATCCTGATGGGTGGTGTGGTGAAAATATTAGCTCAATTCTCAGTACTATCCTAAAAAGCAAATAATATGCTAGGTATATTATGGAACAAATAGAGCAAATCAAAACCATCCAGAATACTGTGCCTATTTCTGCTTCTCTCTCCTCAGCATTGAAATAGGCTTCTGGGTATAACTGGAAAAGAGTAGGATGGTAAGGCGGTCCTGAAACTCCTGCACAATACAGAGAAAGATTCTCAGGTTAAAAAGAGGTGGCTGAGAGAATATAATGGAGAGGCAGAAACAGGTAACTGTTCGCTTTTTTTCTCCTCCAGTACAAGAATGAAGGGGTATCAAATGAAATCATCAGGTGGTCAGTTCAGCACTGACAAAAAGCAGTAGTTGATCACACAACATGCAGAATAATCTGAATGCTGCATGTTTACATGAGTTCAGAAAAGCAATGGGACAAATCCACTGAGGACTTGTAAATATCAAGACAATGCTTCTGGCTCCAGAAATCTCTTAACTGCAATTTGCTGGAGACTGAAAGGGTATTTTGGGGAAATAACACAACATGTGTCCTGACCATGTAGTTGTTCTTCTCTGATGTGCTCCACTATCAGACAGGCTGGGTTGGGCTACTGGACATGCTAGGTCTTTGATGTGATCTATGGTTATATCTGGATATACATTGAAAAAAAAAAAAAAAAAGCAAAGTGCTCTCCCCTTGCAAAAAGTCCCTATATACCAAAGAATAAGAAAAAAGCAAAATCTCTGGCTGATTTAAGGAGAACAGATTGTACAGTTTCTTATGCCAATTCCTTTTTGGAGTGTTGCCAAATGGAGAACTATGTGAACCATGGAAAAGGCTGACTCCAATGATTTTTCTCCTTTAAAAAATACACTTCTGAAAGCTCATAAGCATTCCTGCTATACTGGCAAATGCTATCTTTAATGGAGCATGGATTAACGTTTCATAAATTCAAGTTTAAAATTAAAACCTGTAAAGGTAATTTCTCCTATCTAACCCACAAGGGAATGGTGTTTTGTTCAGCATGCTGGAGCAGTCCTTTTGTGAAAGCATAGCTAATTTGAAATACAATAAGCTCTGTCATTTCCCATTCCCTTTGCTAACCATTGTGTTAGGTTGTCCATCCTTTTACACTAGCATGCTAAGAAAAAAAAAAAGTTTAATTGTGCAAGGGAGATCATTTGCACACAATTGCTTCCCCCAGGAAAAAAAAATTATTTTTATTTTTACTGATGTTCACTTTTTCAAGCCTGTTTCTCCTTTGTATAAAAACCCTTGTGGATGTGTTGGATTTGAACTTACCAGTGACTTCAGAGGTAACAGTCTGCTTGACCATTGACGTTGTATATGAACAAGGCATATCTGACACTCACTTCCATCTGATCCTGTTGGGACCAAGAAGCAATTTCTTATTGCATATCATTATTAAGCAGGGCACCTTTTGCTAACGTGGCAGAATGGTTGCTCTTCATCCTCAGCACAGAAGTAATCTGAGGTAAAACTGGGGAAAATACTCACCAGAGAGAAGCATTGACTGAACGGAGATCTGCAGTTGTAGGAGAAGCCTCGTTTTCCATTAAATTTCAGTAGCACATATCAAGTTCTTTCTGCTAGCGTATAGCTCTGTGCTGCTGGCATTTCTATGGGAGGCAACTATATTCTCTCTCTCCTCAGTTTATATTTTGTGATTTAGCTGGAGGAACCACAGCAAATGAATTAATGAAGAGCTAAACGTTTTTCTCCAGCATTTCTAAGTTTGCAGAGCAAGAGAATAAACCCAAGAAAACCTGGGAATTATTATTATTTATTACTATTGCTATTACCATTGCTTTCCAGACTGTGCAAACATTTGTCCTACCCCCGAGACAGCCTGTCCCTGTCTCCTCTGAACTGCTCAGTGGGATTTGTGAATTTCCTTAGAATTAATGCTATGTTTAAGGGGGTTTCTTGTTTCTATGAACAAGCAGGAATGTTTTCCAAGCTACCCAGCAATGAACAGGTTTATAGAAAGTGCTGTGGAAAGGCTTATTTCAGAAGATTTCACCCTTTAAGTTTTCCTCTATTTTCTCTGTTTTTCTAGCTTCCTTTTGTGTTTTCCTTTGTCTGTCTCTGACTCATAGAATATACGGAGAGGTAGCTTTTAAAATGCCTGTATGTACTTATAAGACCTTGCTTTTTCACAGAAATTTTAGCTGTATTTTACCAAAGAATGAATAAAACGAGAGAGAGGGAGCAAGAGAAAGGATTGTCAAGTTTTCTTGCTAAAGTATACCTTAAGTTTGGGGAATTTGTTGCAGTCTAAGTAGGCTGAAATGGATACTTTTCTTTCTAGTTGTTCTTTTTCATCATGCGCACATCGTTGATTCCGGTGACTGCAGGGGTAATTATTTCTTTACTTGTCAGGAACATTAAAATTGCTATAGTTTCTAAAGAAAATGTGCTCAGACTTCTTGCAAGTAAGTATACAATAGGCTATTACAGCTGCCTTTTCTACTGGAATTATTTTAAGTAATAGTGGTACACAGTAATTAACCCTTTGTGCTGGAGGATGCACATTATAGTCTCAATCAATGGGCACTTAAAGAATAAAGGGGCAGGGGATGAGCAGTTTCAAGATTCATTTCTGAAAAGTGTCTAGTTGAACTGCTGGGATCTTCAATAATAGTCATCTTTCAATAGCGTATTGGATTTCTCAGACCATTATCTCATGTATTATTATGTCAACTAAAATACTCGGTTTTATTCACTTTGAAAAATGTGTGGGTGAAGTTATAACTTGGAAGAGTGAGATACCACATCTGCTGTTGGAGGCAACTCTGTTATAAGGGGCCAAATCACAGGTCTCCACATAACTGTGCTAACGTCACCCCCTTTTAATTTGCTGCACAGATAATTTCCCATTTCTGTTCCCCTGAGCAAAGGCAGCAGCTTTTGTAAATACCTTTCAATTATTATTTTTTAACTGAAAAAAATGAGACCAAAATATTTAAATCCAAAGCTGAAAATGGTTTTGAAAATTTCCAAGTTGAGTGTATTAGCTTGCTTCAGCAGGCCTGAATTAGAAAGCATGCAAAACTGATGCTAAAATGCTCATCCTCAGGGCTTCAAGACAGACAGAGAATCCTGGGCTTTACACAGAAATGCATCTAACATTGTTTAAGTTTTAAGCCCAAGTTAACCGAAGTCAACAGAGAGACTTCCCTGGTTGGTTTCATGGAGACATATGCAATATTTTCTCTCCTTCTGGTACTGGTAAATAAGCAATTACCTGAAAGGCAACACAGACTTCTGGAAAATTCACTCATCTTTTGTGCAGAAGTATGGGATCCTAATTTAAAAATAAAAAGTTATTTAAGAAGATGCTTTCCATTACATTTTAATCAAACTCCCAAACCCAGGTACTTTTCTGTGGGTTTGGTTTTTTTTAATCATTTTATGACAGAAGAACCTGTAACCTGATCTGTTAGGAGCACAATGGATTTCTCCTTACGTGATTAAGTCCGCTGGATGCAAATGTGGAGAGAACCTCTCACTTTTGCTGTTCATTGTAAATCACTACTGGTGTTGGTAGTTGCAAGTCCTTATTTACATTTCAATTTTCTAGAGAACTTTTTTACAGAGAAAGAATGAGTAAAGAAACATAAAACCTGGTAGCTTGGCTGAAGTTTCTTAATGTATTGTGTACACATGTGTTTAATATGTTGACGACACATTTTCACGTCTGACAACTATAGACTTTAGGACTATGTTTGTCATGACAGAACTTCTATTTTGATAAAATGAGAGCAATAAGCTTAATAAATAGGGGAAAACGATGGACAGGAAATACAGTTGCTTTTGACAAGCATTTATCTTTTTTCTGTTTTCCTCTGTGGATCTCAGTGCTTCATAAAGCTCTCCAGTGAAATCTGGTGGTGCTTTGAATGGCAAAGGAGAGAATGGGAACTGTACATTCACGAGGATTACATTTATGGGGCCTGTCAAAATTAAACTATTAAATTACTTGATTTAATTTAGTGCAATGAAAAAACTCTTTGAAAAGTCTTCTGTGCTATTAAGAGGCAGAAAAATGGTTAGAGTTCCATGCATTAAGTATTCCTACCTCTTTGAATTTAACTAACTGTTGACAAAATGTTTACTTGGGATCTGAGATTCTTCTGCGTTGGGATTTAAATTGTGAGATTCTTCCTATTGATGCTGTTTTCTTAAAGACTTGAAATCCTGCTGGATAAACAAATTCCTTTTACAGATCAGATGCATCTTGCACTTGACTGCATCAGCGGTTCAGATAATTACTTTGATAGGGGATTTTATTGTGTTTTAATATAATTTGCAATTGGGGATTCTTTTCCCTTCATTGGGTCATTTATACGGTGTGGTTACAGTAAATAATAAAATGTTAGTTATCTGTCAGACAGGATCTTAGGTGATGCTGATTAGAGTGGGTTTGGAGAGCTTCTGTAAGAATGTGTTGGGTTTTAGGGACCTTTGAGTGCGTTCCTGTGTTTGGTGTAGTTCGGGAGAAAGTGTGTGCTTGTGTTGGGGGGAAAAGACCAGGCAGAAAAATCAGGACTTCTGTGGTCAGGGCTTTCACCTGGACAGTAGGAAATCAAGAAGATTGAAAGTCTGTGGTAAGGACTGGAGAGACTTGAACATGGATCCTAAATAATACTGTCTATTATTAACTCTCCTAGAGTGCATATGCTTCTCTAATTATGAAACCCTACAAAAGGTCTTGGTTTCACATGGAAAATTCAGTTTGCACAGAAAAGCTTCGAAAATATTAAACCTTTCCTGTCAGATCTAATACTTAGCACTCTGAAAATTGACTTGAATTTTAAACAGTAATAATAACCTGCAGGCAAATCCCAGGGAAGCGTTACTTTCTGTTTCGGTATGTGCTGGGGGCTGAGCAGCGGGAAAGCAGCTTGGCAGAAAAGGCCCTGGGCGTCCTGGTGGACCAAGTTGAACATGAACCAGGAATGTGCCCTCATGGCAAAGGCGGCTAAAGGTACCCTGGGCTGCATTAGGAGGAGTGTTGTCAGCAGGTGGAGGGAGGTGATCCCCTCTGCTCAGCACTGGTGAGGCTGCACCTGGAGTACTGTGTCCAGCTCTGGGCTCCCCAGTGCAAGAGAGACATGGAGCTACTGGACAGAGTGCCAGCAAAGGGCAACGAAGATGGGGAAAGGCTGAAAGAGCTGGGTCTGTTCAGCCTGGAGAAGAGACGGCTCGGGGA
This sequence comes from Pelecanoides urinatrix, assembly GCA_013400755.1. NCBI lineage: Eukaryota > Metazoa > Chordata > Aves > Procellariiformes > Procellariidae > Pelecanoides > Pelecanoides urinatrix. The sequence continues at coordinate 161,664 of VZTQ01004255.1, read as the reverse complement.
GCTCATAAATGTGTGGAAATACCTGAAGGCAGGCTGTAAAGAAGATGGAGCCAGGCCGTTTGTGCCTGGAAAGGTAAAGACCAGAGCCATGTAAAAGAGAAAAGCGCTCAAGAAGCTCCAGGACCTGCTTATTGCTGTAACTGTTCCTGCTCTGGAGATGAGTACTTGGCAATCGCTGTGGGGACTATCAGTGTCCTCAGCAGTGGAGGCAAATACATCATGGAGACAGAAAGAGAGCAGGCAAATGCTGAAGTACGCATGCAGGTTCTGTAGCTGTGTACCACATATACCTCTGCAAAGAAGAAAAAAAACCCCAGGATCTCACTGAGATAACTTATCACAGTAAGAATTTTAAGAAAGGGGATCAGAAGAAATGTTCCTGCTAAAACAGGCCTTATAATCCTCTGCCTCACCCTTTTTCAGTTGCACATAAAGAAGGAAGTATGAGAGGCGGTGGTGGGGAGGCTGTACTTTATTGCTTTAAATAAACATTCTTTCCCCCTCAGAGATTTAGGTAGGCAGAAGCCTCATTGTTGCTAATGTGTGATAGCTTTGCACGTGCTCTGGCACTGCACTTGAATCAAAGCCAGAATAAATTTGAAATTAAGATTTGAATATGAATGTTACGAAAAGCCCCCCCAGTATTCAAACAGGATAATTTCTTTGTTTGTAGCAGGTTTCTACCTGGGGTGCAGCAGATCAAAATATAATGTATTGGTGTAACATATGGGTAGGCTAGTTCATGTACTTGATGAACAAGAGCTGTATCACTCTTAGCTTTTGCTATATAACATAGTACATGTTTTACCAGACAGCCAGTACTTTGCATATGTATTTACCTTCATTTCTACATTTTGGCTCGTTTGCATTTTCTCATAATTTACTGATGATAAAAATGAACCCTTTCTGAATATTTTACTAAATTGCCCTTTACTATATTGCTCTTTTCCTTCCTCTTTACATTTTTTTTCTAGTTTAGCTGTTAGATTTCTAATTTCTATTTCTAGTTCTCCTACTAGGTTCTCTTTAGTCTTCTCTATTATGACTTTTACTCTTCTCATACTACCTTTTCACTTTAGACCCCTTCCTTTCTTTTGAAAGCAGACTTAAAACCAAGTCTATGTAATAGGGAGCATCTCAAAATACAGCACTATTCACTCAGTGCTCTCAAAGGTGTGCTTGCTCTTCTTGAAGGCAAAAGGCTACTCTGGCAGCACTTGTAAATGTTGATGGGTATTTAGACCACCCTTTTTTTTTTCTTTTCTGTTTTTTTTTTTTTCCTTCTCCTTTTCGCAACTCTTATCAGAGGTTTGGATCTTACTGACCATCAATGTTAGATGGGAGAAAGAAAACTATAGCAGTGCAGCTGAACATTGCCACTTCCAGGAAAGTTAATATCCTGAGAATTAGTGTCATACAGCAGTAACATAACAACTAAAACAAGCTCATGAATCCTGAATATTCTGAACAAGCTCTGTGAGCACCATGTTGTCGGTCATATGTGTTGTAAATCCCCAGGACAAGGTAAAGAATTAATCTACTGATTCATTCTGTCTGGGACTGACACTTGCCTGTGTGAGAATCTGAACAATCTCTGTCATCAGGCTTGGAAGAATCTAGCTGATAGTTGTTGTAGCTTTGATAATCTAAAGATATAAAGGAGAAGCAGCACGGAGAGAGTGTCCTTTATTAACCAAATTGGCACAGTGGTAGTGGTTGTGTTAGCTGGTAATTTCAGGAGGAGTTTAGAGTATGTTGCATAGTGCTTGGATATGGGTTTAGACCTTGTGATGGTATTTTACTTGAGTTCTGTAAGTAGATTAAGGACAAGGATTCTCAGCTGTTCTGAAATTTTCCTACAACACTGCATGGTGTCCTCGAAGTTTTGTGAGATAGTCAAAGGGTTAGAGATGCTAAGTAGCCTGGGGACTGTGGTGTTTCATGCGTATGGAGTAGATGTTGCGTTTCAGTTTGGCCTTTTTTTCATATTTTTACATCACGTAATCTCTAAACAACAGATTTAGATGATATTTTCAGTAAAAGTAGCTATGGTGGGCAAAGGATAAAGTGATGGCAAATTTGTGGGGAAAGTTATGTGCACATATATCTATCTACATATGTGTGTATACATGTATATATTTTAAGACTGGCAATGGGTGTATAAATATTTACTGGAATGTCTTCTGATATTCGGAAAAATTAGGTGACTTACAGAAATGTTGAAAAAGTAGTAGTTTGAAATCTGTATTTATCTCCATGGTTGCTTTTTGAGACTGTATGCCACTGGCATGTTTTTATCTCTCTTTCTTATTCATCACCTTTGCATTTGTTAGCAAAGTCCATTGTTCATTGCACTGTAGAGACGACAGAGGTAGAGCAAATCTTTTACCCCCCGCAACGTATTTGGGTATATGAAACCCATCTATCCAGATAGTCTGACAAGTACAGTTTGTTTCCACAGTATGAAGAGAGGTGCTAGGTCTTCCTGTTACGCAGCAATTGTGGATACTGATGATACAGAGCTTTTATGCAAGTGAAGTCATGTTTGGAAGCCTGTGGGAGGACAGTAAACCAGTACTTTGGTGGCTACAAAAATAAAGCATCTGAAACTATCTGTGTTTGAATTTTAGCAATAGCAAGTTAGCGCAGAGTTCAGAAGAAACAATGACTTTCAGAGCCTTCTGTTTATAAGAGAAATACAATTGCATTTTCATAGTGACATTGTGGCTCTCTGACTCTGTGATTTAAAGTGAGGTAAGTGAGCGCTGAGAATACCCTGTCACTGCACTCTTCTGAACCATTGAGAAGATGCTGTTTGTGCATGCTCAGAAGCATAACCATGGAGGAACTCCTCTCCACCTCCCCCAAAAATAGTGGTTAGCTTTGAATAGTTTTTCTTGACAGTTATAAAGAGAGAAAAATCAGAACACTATGCAAAAAGAATGACAAAAGACATGTAGCCAAGTCACAGTCTCTGTAGTTGACAGCACCACTCTTTTAAGGAGCTACCTCAAATACATATCCCTGTGGTGGAAGCAAGTCTTCTGGATCATGATTTTTTTCCTGTATCTGGTTTTCACAGCTTTGTCGTAGTTTATCCTTACTGTGCTATAATGTTGCCCTCTTTCCATCTATAAGCTTTGATTCAGCATGAGGCACTTTGTTTTAATTACTTCTGCTGTGCTTGTCTCTGTACTAATTAATCTCTCCCCATTTTTTGCTGGTTAATGAAGAACAGGCACCAAACTTCACAGCCCAATGAATTTGATTATACAAGAACAATCATATACAGCCCTGTAAACCTTCCTAATATTTGAGTCTCTGTCTTGCAGGGATATATTGCAGGATAAAAAGCTGTATAGAGCAATAGCACTAGACAAGCTTTGAATTTAAAAAAAAAAAAAAAGCAATGCTTTGATCCCCTGAATCAGCACTATCATGCAAGAGCAGCCTTGCAGGCAAGGAACAGTGAATAAGCATAACCAGCAAAAACAGACAAGCCGCTAATGGTTGCATATCATCTTTGGTTCTGCAAATATGGCTCCAGTTAATGTCAATGGAAACTTTATATATGCAAAAAACAAAGTGCATGCCTAATTAGAGACTGAAGACTGCAGTAAGTTACCAAAGAAAGTGAGAACATTCGCTAAGATGATACCCAGAAATGACAGACTAAACTTTGTGATTTGTTTAGGCTTGGATAAACCAACTTAAACAGGATTTTAAAACAAACAAAACAAACAAGAAACTTTAACAACCTCTCAAACAAAACAACAGCCACAAAAAAAGCCCAAACAATAGCCCAACAACAAACACCACAAAAAACCCCCCAAAAAACAAGAAAACAAACAACACTCCCATGCCTCAAATGGATAGAAATTGACCCTGAATTACTTCCCAACTCGGCAGAAGTTCGGCTCCTCACTGGCGGTTTCTTTAGCTGTCTGCCCCCAGTGGAATGGAAGCGATGAAGCAGACTAACTCATCTGGGAGAAGGACAGAGTTGTACTTGTGTTTGAGAGCTGGAAAGCAAAGGGCTTTTCTGACAAATGAAATTCAGTAAAGTATGTGAAGGTATTGAAAGACCAGATAGATGCCCCAATAATGTCATCTTAATGCTGCTGCTCATCAGAGACCCATTTTCTTACTGTGATCGACATCTTTTGCTAGGAGGGTCATTGCATTTAGATATCTTTCTTTCTATGTGTGGCTTTTTACTCTATGAAGCAGCCATTTAACCATCTGAGGGCGAAAGGATAGGTAACTAGAAATAAGTCTCTTTAAATGAACTGCTCTGTGCCTGAGGTATGCACGTAACTCACAGTGTAGCACAAGTAAATGCATTCAGTTTGTAGAGAATATGAAACTATGTAGGGGCTGGCAGGAAGGCTAACTTTCATTTCCCCTCTCTATGAATTAATCTCTGTGTAAAGATTCACCAGCTTCTACACACAGTTTTTTACGGATCTGGAACTTCCCATGCAAAGTACTCTAATTCTATTTTGTTAAATAATAAGTTATTACCTTGAAATCAACAAATGCAGAAAAAAACAGCCCAAATTTATGTTCCGAGTTGACAAGGTAGCTGATTGTTTAATCTCCCAAGAGTCCATGTGCTATTACAGAACTTGTGTTTTGCTGTTCTTCTTTCAATTACAGAAATAGTTCTCTCTCTCAGGCATAGAGTTTGAATCTTTTCCAAAGGTTTTAAATTACTTATGAACACTCTGACAGATATTATTGAACATCTTAAAGGCTCCTTCCTAAGCCAAGTGGATCTTTTAAGAGCCTGTGATAATTTTTTATGGTCATGGTATATTGCCTCTTAATTGAAAAAGACTCTGGAAAAGGAAGACATAGCAAAGGAAGATGTAGGTAGCAAAGGAGACATAATTTGTCCTATTTCCCTTGATTCTAGAAGGGTTTTTATACTTTGATACTTCCTAATTGAAAGATGGTGGAACTGCGGGGAAGAGGAAGATCAAGACACAACCTACTGCAGCAGCCTGAATGTCAGTGAATATAATGCTGTTGTGTCCTTACTTGCTAGATGTTCTTGCTTTCTATATTTATATTGACGTGTAAGCTGGAACTTTGCACTTACAAAATGTATTTTGATAGAGGTAGTTTCCTATTCTTTTTGCAGGGACTTGGGGGCTTTTTTGGCACCATCTCTGTGCAGAGGTTTTACAACAAGAGAGTTCGTATGTTTAAGTCCTGATCATTATGAAACACCAAGAAAATATAACATAAAGTACTAATATAAGGTGGAGTCTCTGTCCTGTTCCAGAGGAAGTCAGGATTGTATCAAGTAAAGAGGCCTTTTCTCTTGAGATGTGATGGTGTGTGCTTTCTTTGGCATCTCAAACTAATGGGCTTGTTGGCACTCAGCCTCACTCTTAGCTAGTTGATCTATCTTGATGTCACCAAACAGTGGGGGCTTCAGATGTCACCACACTCCTGTGACTTTGTGGCAGGTGGACCTGCCCTGGTAAAAGACTGGGGGCATCAGGAGCGCAGCGTCCTTACTTTTTGCGCCCTTTCGCGCCTTTATGGTGACGAGTGCCGACTGTCACGTACACACTTTGGGTCATGTATACACCTCGGGTGAGGAGTAAGGAAGTTAAGGTCCTCAGCCAATCAGTTGACCACAGGTCAGACTCGACTGGGGCACGAATGGAGCCCGGCCGGAGGGCAAGCTGAGCCGGTCCTCCGCGGAGCAGCGGGTCTGCAGTTGGGGACTCTCCCTTTGGGTCGGGATGCTGCCCAAGGAAACTCCTCGAGGTTGAGAGCCCCCATCTTACAGGTGAGTGATTGTGCACATTTTGGATCCTCATTTCTAAAGCCGGCTGTGTATCCTGAACTTGTGGTTTACTGATGTTGTTGGAGTGTTGGACGATTTTGATGAGCCTCATTTCTAGTTAGTTTTCTGCTAAAAAATTTTGGTTTAAATAAAGTTTATTTTTTGAATCTATTACTTGCCTAATTTGATTTTTGTGACCCTCTGCGACACTTTGCTACTGCCTTTGTTCCAGAGGTCCCAGTTCCTATAGCCAGGTTGGCTAGGATGGGACTTGCACTTGTACCTTCTCCAGTTCACTTCACAGTCTGGGCAGTGAATGGAAAGCTGCCCTTCTTGGTGATTTCAGGTAACAGTTTGGATTTCAAGTGGAGCAACCAGGGCTGGTGCTGATGCTCCACCCAGGAGCATCTCTGGGGTCACACTACTATCCCAGCAGAGGGTGTGAGGACAGGTACAGTTAGCGAGAAGAGGAACTGGCTTAAACCACTGCAACAACATTTGCCAGAGCTCATCTTCCAGATAATTTAACACACTAGATGAACAATTACTGGAAAAATAGTTCCTTTTAAGTAATGGAGAAAACTAACCATTTCTAACAGAGTGGTGCTACAGAGAAACTCTCAATCTCTCTGTGACTACAGGCCCTTCAGCCTGATGGGACTGGTGTTTAGAAAGTGTCATCACTACTAGCCTAAGTGGCATTTTTGTACCTCCAGAGCTGTCTGCAGAAGGGAGCAGAATGTTTTTTTGTCTTGAACATTTTTGTGCCTTGTAAAATTTTACAATCTCACTGAAATGTGGGGAGAAATAACTTTGGGTGGTAATCTCTGCTGCACGATATTTAAATACATAAATACTTTATTGATATGGACATTTATTCCATAAAACATTGTTCTGTGTGGATTTTTTGCTGATGATAAGAGTGGCAGGATACTGAGTGCTTTATTTGCTTTTGTTACTAGAATTTAAGTTTTATTCTGACATACCAAGGGATTTTACTTCTAAAATGTAAAATACTGGATATGGTGTTTGCAATATGGATATATTTTTCATGACTGATTCTTTGTGTGCTCAAGAAAATGCTGGAAACAAAAAATCTTGCTGTGAAACAAAAGTATCAGTGGCTGTTTGTGTGTTTACCAACCATTTTTTTTTAATCTTTGTTTTGCCTACTTAACTTTAAAGACTACTAAAACTTAGTAGGCTTTTGCCTACTAACTTTTGAAGTATTTTTTTCAGTTTTTATATTGTGGAATTATACCAACCCTTTAGATAGCTACCCAAAGGAAAAAAAAAATCTGAGCTGTAATGGTTAAAAAGTGTTGCCAGAGGAATGGCTTTATTTTGTTACCTCAGTGAATATCATAGTTAGTGTTTTGCTTTTCCTTTATCACCTCTGTGATGCTTAGAATAACAAATAATAATGATACTTTGCTCTCACACGATGCTTTTGTCCATAGATCTCAGAGGCGGTTATAAGAAAGAAGTCAGTATTATTACCCTGTTTCAAGATGGAGAAACAAAGAGGTGAATTGAGTTGCTGAAGGTTATCCAGTGTGAGAGCTTGGCTGAGAAATTGCTGTCAGTGTCACTTTTCATTAGAAAAAGCTGATTCACTGAAACGGAAACCTTTCATGGAAATTCATTAGTGTCCAGGAAATTGCACAGATCCAGAAGCAAATGAAAATGACAGACGCTGTAGCAAAAAAGTAGCTAGAAGCCTGGTAGCAAGGGTATCTGGTGTGGACAGGGAAGACCTAGGTTTTGCTTTTAGGACTGAAGTGAAAGGAATTTGAAGCTGTGTCTCTCAAGGGAATATCTCTGTCTGTAGACATAGTATGTTGCTAGACATACCATCTGTCAGACATAGTATGGCCTTTCTCAGACAGATAGCTCAATGAACAGTGGGCCTAGTGAAGTGTTTTAGTCTTCTAAAATTGAGTCCCATGGTCAGTCCTTGGTATGGATTGGATTTTCTGTGTGCTAAGGAATGAACGGATTTTATAAAAGCTTGCATATCTTTAGTATGCAGGGAAGAAAAAAATTCATTGGGGTCTAAGACTTTACAGCTAAGAAGACTCTCTCTTCTATGTGGCTGCCTTTTTCATACAACTTTTTGGAACTGCTTATATTTCAAACTTGGTAATGGATTAAAAATACAAAGGAACAAGAGCAGAAGGATAGATGGACACAAACATACTGTAAGGTTATGTATGATATATTTCCTCAAGGCAGAGTCATCAGAGGGTTTTCGTTTTACCATGACCCATATAGGAAACTTTGAAAACAACAACCAATTAAGTGTTCCACTTTTCAGTCCAACATGTCCAGTTGATGATTTTGGACAAGAGATCATGTTTGCATGGAGAGAGGGTGGTGGCTTTTTGCCAAAGAAAAGCTGAAAATAAAAATCCAGACCAAACCCCTCTGGTTGAGTATTTCATATGGCAAATTCATTCAGACTTGAAAATACAAAGTGCAGAATAACTGAAGTTTCTGTTACATTTCATGTATGTAAGCATGAAGACAAGAAAATCTGTTTTGCTCAAAGGAGGCTGGAGCATACATTGAGTTTTGGGATAGACAACTGAAGGCAGCTTGACTCAGCAGAGAACAAGATAAATAAAAAATCACAACTTATTTTCAATAATTCATATTGAAACTCTGAAGAAGGGCTTTATTTTTGTGCAAGTCCTTTGAAGAATTGTTGGTAGTCTCACATAAGAGACAGCTGGGAGATTGTTCAAGGGATCAGTCAAGGAGACAGCCTTTGTACACCTTTTTATGCTGAGCCCGAGTCAGACAGGCAAAAGAAAAAGAGAGAAAAGAACTCCAGCAGTGAGGGAAAGGAGCCAGAATCCTGATTGCCTTGTGAGTTGTAACATGACTGCAGTGGGTAGGGCAGTTGTTTTTGTCCCACTCTGCCATTGGAAGGGCAGCAGTAGGACAAAACAGGATGTGAATATATGGCTCAAAAAGACATGGTTTGTATGGCAATCCTAAGGGTTGATTCACCTAAGGGTGAAGGTTGGTTTAGAGAGAGCTTCTGTTATTTTTGAAGACCTGGTTTTAACTATCAGAAAAAGAGGGACCTCTGATCTTACAGGACACTAGCATTTGGTAGGGGTGGGAGAGAAAAAGATGGGAGAAAAGAAACATGGCAGCACTCAGGAGAGGAGAGGGAGTATGGATGCATCAGGTGAATATCAGGTTGCGAGCCTGAGGCATTCTGTGCAGCACTGCCTGCTGCTTTCTGACTCTCTTAGTTCCCACAAGGGATCTGCCATACCAGTTACCATTCTCTCATAGTCCAGTTGATAAGAACTACTGCATGTGGTCTGCCACAAGTGAAATGTTTTTCCTGTCCTCTGAGCATTTTTAACAACAGGTCCCCATCACAGGAAACTGCTGCTGACCCCTTTCTGCCTTTTAAGAGATCCTTGCTATTACCTTAGTCAGTAATAAACTGTCCAAGATTCACAGCCAGTATAACAGCCTCCCTGACTGTGACCCTCATTATGTCTTTTTTCCCCTGTACTGAAAGTCCACCTCTTCTTAATCTTTGTCTTATATTTATACACCAATTCCTGTCATGGGAGAATATTATACAAATTTTGAAAAAAACCTTATGCAGCTGCATTAACCAAAGGAATACTGTGCTGAAGGAAATGTCAGGCCTAATAGCTTGTCAGTGATCAGTGGCAGAAAAGCTGCTTTCAGATACTTTGCATGGTTTCTTTGACACTAATTGACAGACTCAATATCTTTTAAAATATGATAAAAGGGGGAGGCGGGGAAAGCCCCAAGATGTGTGTTGCTGTAGCAGGAATGGAACAACAGGTCTGGCACATGTGAGGAGCTTTAACTATAAGCACCTTCGTCTTTATGGTGGTTGCCCTGTGTCTTTTTTTTTAACTAGTTACTCAAAATCCTAAGTTAGTTATCAGACAGTTGTCACTTTTCTTTCAAAGAGGAGTTTTCAGTTGCCTGGACAGATCAGGAAGGCAGCAAGGGTCATGAACTTGCTATGCCCGCCTGCAAGACCAAGCCTGCACGGTAGCATCTGACTGTGACACTCTGGACCTGACTTATGACTCAGAATCTACACAAGTCTGATTCTCAGTTTTCTATTATAAATATAATTTCTGAATAATGACAAAGTTGTCCTTTGTTTCAGACTGCTGGTGGTGCTGACTGTTCACTACTGTCACTGGGTTACAGACAGCAACGCTGGCTGTCCAGATGCACTCAGGAGGAGTCTTGTGATGCAGATAGAAGGTATGTGTTTTGCAAGGACATAGATGTTGTTACTATGCCATCAGAATGGACATTGTGCTATAGGCCTGACCTCAGCTGTGTCCAAGCAGCAGCCAAAAGAATGATCTTTGATTCTCTCAGTTCTCACCAAACCTTACTGCCTCGGTGAATGATCTGTGCATAAAAAATGCTGATTGTAATCATCTCATATAACCCAGACTAGAAAACTTTCTGTAATCCTGGGTATTCTCTACACTTGCTATTATCAGAAAACTCTTATGAGAGAAACGTCAACTTATCACCCTCTATCAATCTCCCAGTGGATCATTCTCAAAGCAACTGAAAGACAGAATTATGCATGGTTTTCTGAGCTCTGTGAGGAAAAAAATAATGAGCTATTTGGGTTTAGTGAGTTATTAGGGAAGCTAGTCCACTGAGCACCTCATCCATCACAGGGATCTTCCCTCATACATTATTTAAATAAGATGTCCACACACTGTGTCCCCAGTTCTTCATCCAGTAATTCTATCACAGAAAAGCAAAAGAGATGCTTGGTGTTTATCCTGGCTGTACTATGAGAAAAGGCAGTGGTTGTACCAAACCACAGCTGAACAGGGTAATGTGCAACAAAACAATGGTTTCTCAGAAGAGTTGATATATGAGGAAAAGCCAAGGGTGTCAGTGGGTGGACTCTAAGATGACCTAGAATCAGAATTAGGAATGTACTTGAGAAAGATAATTGCCAAATGCTTTTCTGATCACTAATTCTGTTGTCTTTCAGAGGTCTCTTTTAATCCATGCTTCACTTTCCAGTAACTCTGGGGTTTTCAACATGTAAGCAAATGGATTTCAGGATGAAAGCAAGGCATTTTTCGTCCTCTTTCATATAGATACATACACACACACTTTACTTAAAATAATAGCTCAAAGATTAGGCAAATGATTTGAACAGTGAGAAATTCACAATGAAATTCTTCCTTTGCTTCATTTAGGACATTCAGTTATAGAAATATTCTTTCAGAACATTTTGCTTCATGATTACTGCTTACTTTTTAGATGTAGTAGATTCCACTGGGATGACTTAGTTAAGTGTGTATTTAATTGTTTTTGCCAGACGGGGATATTCTCAAGTCTGAAACCGCACATTGTTTGTTATTGTTAAGTACAAAATGGCTGTTACACTTCCCATTAAGTTACTGCATTTACTCTTCACTCTGACAATCCAAAAACCAACCATGAGTTACATGAAGTTTCTACCATAAGTTCCCTGTTTTTCTGATACGTTTCAGGGTGGTAATAATCAGAAGTTACATTATATACCTTGTGGTCTCTGTGAAGCTAATTACCAGTTAAAATTCTATGGGAAATTAATTTTTTTTTTTTTTCAATTCCTAATAAAGGACAGTTCATGCTGATACATATTTACACCTATCTTACCATTTTTAGTAGAGGCAGTACAATTTCGAAGAGTATTGAAATTAATCCTTCCCTCCCATCACTTTAAGTGGTCTTTACATGCCAGGCATGTATGAAGTGTACTGAAAGTGTGACTGTGCTGACAGTTTTCCATTGCCTCTGCTCACGAGAACTCCATACTGCTCATAAAAACTGCTTCACCTCCAGGGCTGACAATTTTGCACTTCTAGCTGGTTATTTTCAAATGGGCTTTTTATGCAAATAGATTGGTTTTGATTGAATTCAAGGATAAAAAAACAGGAAAAGCTTCAAAAACCAAAATTTTCTATTTTGTCTGTAAGAAGATATGAAACTGCTTAATTTAAAGGACATAATTTAAGAAGTTAAACTTTCTACTCTCCCTGATTACTCAGTGGGGGGAAAGACCTTTATCAGAAGCAGTACTCTGAAGGACTAGTTACAGGTCCTGCTCTGAACTACCCTCCAGGAGAACTTCTTTCTTTCCTTCATCTGCAAGGAAATAAATGTTTTTATTTGGCTACCTTTTGGCATCCTAAAACTGAGGCAGCAGGAATATCTCCCAAGGGTGGTGAATAAAGTTAGACAGATAGGCCTGCTTGCCTGAAAATAAAGAGAAAATGAATGTCCAGGTCTGCTTTTGACTTGCACCTGGGCTTAAAAGGATGCCGTGTGAAAGTAATCAGTGGTATAGCTAGTTCATTTTGGTAGCCTTCTCTAAAACTGAGCAGATTGTTAGTTAAATAAATAAATAATAATAATAAAAAAAACAAACCAAAAAACAACAAACCAAAAACCAAACTGGGGTGTGTGTGGGGGTGTGTGTGTGTCAATTTTGTTCTAGTTACCAAAATGAAAAAATAAAGCCGACACACCTTATTTTGCTCACAGTGTGCATTCCATGTGACCTTTCATTTCAGACATTGGAAACAAAAGCAAAAGAATAGATTTCTTCTGTTGGAAATGCTTTTTTACACCTATGCAGCATATGGAAATGTACAGTGTATTCCCTCCTGAGTAGGCTGGGTTAAAGAAGACCAGTCTCAAAATATACCACAGCCCGCTGATGCAAGCACCAGTTTGGAATCAGGCTGGGGTTGTATTTGAATGTGGAAGAGTATGTGCGTGAGCAAGAAACATGCCTCTTGTTAGGAGTACCTAAACGAGTGTTGTGTAGAAAAAGGTGGAATAAACATTGTCATATTTATTTCTTAAGATTAACATATTTTTCCTGACTTAATGGTTACTACAGGTTTAACTTCCACTCAGCAGCATGCTTTTCCAGGGGCTATGTCTAAACTGTGAAGGGAAGCTTGTCTCCTGCTGCTAGGAGCAGCATGGGACAAAGGTAGATAAGTGATGCCATGGAAAAGATACTCCTGTGATTTTTGATGTGTAGATAGAAAATGGCTGTAATTCAGAGACGTTTTATTCTGGACAATGGCAGCTATCATTGTCCAGCAAGTGCTGAGTCCCCAGGGATTGCTAGCACATTTGGGAGTGCAATCCAATCGATGCTGCACTTTCAACTTCGCAGTTTCACTCAAGTTCTCTTAGGGCCAGTTTTGTGATGGCCAAAGCGTTGAGCCTCATGGTAGAAAAGCAGGTTTGACAACTACTACTTCTGCTCCTGTCTCAGTAGATTAACTAGTGACTCTGTGCCGTGTTCCTCTAGCTCTGTTTTCTCAGGTGGAAGAATGATGATTCTTGGTAATCTTTTGTGAGCCTACTGGGAATGCAGGTTAGTCTTTTGCTCTGGAGGGGAATTTAAAATTTTCCCAAGTATAGGGAGCCAATTGCATTGGCCATGACTGAAGCCAATTGTTAGGGATCATATTGAACTCCATTACAATAAAACCATCAGCCCCCACAAGGGAGGATTTCTTGAGTTGCTGCCCATGCTAACATATATCTCCTATAATGGAAAAAAGCAGAGAAAACTTTTGGTTTATTGCTGTATGAAACTAAGCCCCAAATAAGTCACTTTCTTGCAGAGCAGCTCTGAAGTATCTGTGTGTTGTGAATTATGCCTGATCGTTTAGGTGACAAAAATAAACTTTTATTACTTTTTATTTGTCAGCCTTGCAGATTCAGCACAGCTGTGGATGAGTGAGCTGGTGTCTATTCTGCTTGCAGGTAGCTCCCAGAATCATTAACTATTTGCTATCTTCATTGAGAATCATTAACTATTTCCCTATCCTTATTGTTGGTGCTGATGCAACAAGCCTGAAAGACTCAGTTGGAGTCTCAGAAAACTGAGTTTTCAGGGCTGGCAATTAGGAAAACCATCTTTTCTTTACTTCTAAATTGAGCAAGGTTGATTTGGAAGGCAGAGAAAGTAAACACATTACTGCTATTTCACAAGGTCACCTTAGACAGTCTAGTCATCTTTCAGTTTGGAGCAGTGCCTTTGGAGGGCTGCAGGCAGCGCTTTATAATACAGTAAAGAGTGATACCCTTTCATCAGTAGTTTTGACTTTAAAAATTCAATGAATTAATGCTTTTGTGAACTCAAGAAATGACATAAAAGTAAATGGTAAAAATTCTCCATACCAATAATCCATACTCCTTTCCCTTTCAGGGTAAGGAAGAATGCCTGTGAAAGTAACATTTACTTTCACTCACAGGTGAAAGGTTGTGTTGCTGAATGGAATGATAGTAGCTTTTTGAAAGTCCGTGTTTTGTTCCAGAGGGCTTAACCGGTTGGCAAAGGATACATCAATGACAAGAGGTTCTCGTATACAACTTGCATAAATGTATCCAGCACTTAAGCAGTTTATCTGCAATTCTAATGGGTTGCATTACTGATGAATTAGTCCACCTTAGAGCTTGGCCTCTGCCAAGATTTCAGTAGTGACTTTGGCTCTCTAAGTACCAAGGAGACCAGTGGAAGTAGGAAGTCAAATTCAGATATAGTCTGTTATTGAAAACACTGCTAAGCAGAAGAGGAACAAGGAACAGATGCACATATTACAAATAGCATTTTGTAGAGAAGTCTCTAGTAAAGCATATATAGGAATATGCATAGGTCTCATGAAATGGCATGTTTCCTTCAGATGAAGCATGGGATAAGCAGTTAATTTTTAAAATCTTAAAATGCATAAGAGTTGTAAAGAAGGTAAGAGATTTGCTGATACACTTCAGCTTTGTCTTGCAGACTATGTGGTATTTTAATTTTTTTAGGCTAAAGCACATCAGTTTTAGTTTTCAGAGCAGACTAATAATTTAAGTTTCCTTTAGCTCCGAGTGCTCTCGTGGAGCCTGTACTCAAGGCATTCTAAACATGGTTCCCTCTTAAGGCATATAGCCTTTCCGACTTGCCTTATTTCCCATTTCTGCTAATAAGGAAAATAAACTCTGCTTATCAGTTCTCATCCCAAGTTCTCAGCAGATCTGTGAGGCAGGTAGTGATTTGGTATAATCTTTTTGCTTACACTGGAAAACTGTTTTCTTGAAGTCTGAATCCAAGAGAAGCAGCAGAAGTTCAGTTGCTCTAGTTCTTTTCAATGACAGTAGACTTATTACTTGGGATAGTTTAGATAATCTCCAGATAGGGTTGGCTACCCGGTGTGCTTATCTTAGTGACCCTGGACCATCCGTCATAACAAGCAATCCATAATTCACAGCAAGCGCTGGCTGACGTACTAGGAAAGACTCTTCTTGACTACCGTGTGTGTATGCAGACTGGAGCGCTTTCTGTTCTCAGCTGCACAGCAATAAATCTGTATGTTGCCATTAATGAAATCCCTGTTGGATTGCTGTCACACGTGCACATGATTCTCTGTGTCCTCAAACAAGGTTTTTCTCCTCTGGTATGTTGCCAAGCTCATGCTCTCATAAGTCAGCCTGTTCTGGCAGTGAAGAGATTTCAAAAGACTTAATCTCCAACTTATAAAATAGAGAAACGCAAATCAGAGTATGGTATGTGTGAAAATCCGTATGAACAACTGCAGCCAGTGGAGGAAACCGGTACTTGTGAAACTAGGAGTCTTTGGGAAAGATAACAATTGGCTTACACTGTAGTATTGCAAAGAAATACGTTTTTCAATAAATTTAAGGACTACTACTGTGTTGCAGAGCATTTCCATCTGTTCTGAATTGTACCAATGGTGCCTTATTCCCTTGTGCTTGTCGTTTGGGCATACCACTGAACCCCTTCTGACATTCTGCTTATCATCAGGGAATGCTGGGAGTTTTGTTTCAAAAGCGGATGGGAGTTGTAGGTCTTCTCAGCAAAGCATTTTGACTCAGAGGAAGTAAAAGTAATAACTCTCCAATGGAGATACAAGTTTTGTTCGGTTTTTTTTTTTTTTTGCTTGTTTGTTTTTGGTTGTGACTTTCTTGGGTTTGTCTCAATTTTATTAGCCTGCAACTTCATTTTGGTAAGTAGACATGGTTAGCAAATAACATTAAAAACTGTTAAAACATATATTGAGTTTTAATATACTTGTCTTCCTTGCCAAATTTGTCTCACAGTTGAACAGAAGGGCCACTTGTGTAAAGAAAAGAAATGGCTAGAGTTAAACCTTGGGATCACAATTTTGAAAAAGTTTTGACTGATTTTGAAAATCAATCAAGTCCTTTTAGGTCTTTGCAGACATTTTTTATGGTGGACATCTTCAGTGAGTGTATTCTTTCTGAAGTTATCAAGTATCTTAGTTGTCAGCTGTCTTTCTTGAAATACCTAGTAAGTATTTCTGAAAATCCACGGGTTTTTTAAGTGTCCTAGACCTTGAATGCCTTTCCTTATGTAAAGTAACCTGAAGTACTGATCCTGAAGGAACAATCTATGTAGATTAATGGATTTCCTGAGTACCTACACAGTGTTCAATTATAGATTAGCATTAGCTGATGGACACATTGAAGTGTTACGTTGTGATTTTGGCAGTTTTGTGTGATTCTGTATTTTTCCCCATCAGTAGAAATGCCAATAACTGTAATTTAAAAAAGGAAGTGCTTTTTTTTATTAGAGAGCACATAAACATTTCTGTAGGTAATGAGCTCCCCCAATATAAAATAAGTATTAATTTAGCTACCTGTCACCTATATGAGTACAATCTTTGATGTTAGAATTTATTAATTTCTTGTCTCACAGTTTGAGTCACTTAAAGTATCATTGATGGTCTTTTTGCTAGAACCTCTGCCTTTTGCCCTTCATCCTGTTTGCTCTGGGCTCCTATCTGGGATGACACCAGCAGAGATGTTCCCTTGGCACAGGTGCAAAGGTTTTTC
Source organism: Pelecanoides urinatrix (assembly GCA_013400755.1). Taxonomy (NCBI): domain Eukaryota; kingdom Metazoa; phylum Chordata; class Aves; order Procellariiformes; family Procellariidae; genus Pelecanoides; species Pelecanoides urinatrix. The sequence continues at coordinate 144,938 of VZTQ01004255.1, read as the reverse complement.
AAGAATGTTCTTGATCACCAAGTTTTTATCTTGTTCCTTTACACTGCAGTAATTTTATTTTCACTATAGGATAATAGTACAGGCTTCCAAGCACACTGGTAGGTGCAACATGTCACTATCAGAATATAGCTGGTCCTGCTAAATTGTACAGAGTGTTCTGGTCCCTTAGACACAGTGGAAAATCCCTGTGACATAAAAGCACTTGTCCTCTGATCTCTGATTTGAGAAATACCTGGAAGTCTTTGAATTTCATTTGATTGATCTTTTCATTAGCCCTAATTTTCTTTCCATTATGTTAATCAAGAGAATTGATCTTCATTCAAGAAATGTCTCCATAATATTGTTGCTTTGTATGAATATGCAGTAGTGCGTGTGCATGGAGCGCTATACAATTTCTGCATTCTATATATGGATTATAAATAATTGTACTGTTGTTGTTCTGTGCACTCATAGAGGTTGAAATGGCTAGAATTATGAATTGCATATTTTTAAAATGTATATTTAAAAAAACATTCAGTGAAGGAAACTTTGATGTGTAGCTGTAAGAAAATCTACTGTTTGTCCATTATTTTTTGAAAGGACAGTAGGGGTCATATTATAAAGCACACATAACACCCAATGACTTTGTCCGGAACTGCAGATGCTCAACACTTTGTAGTTATGGGCCCTGTGTCTCCTGGTAATTATGCCCTTGAGGATTTCTCATCTTAATTTTTCCATAACTAATATAATCCAAACTATATTATCCTATTAGGAGACTCATTTTTTCCTCCAATAAGCAGCATGCGCCTGTCTGCTTACCATGAAGAAAGCAGTGACGGTGTTCTCCCTCTATTGTTTCAGTGTTAAAGGAGGTAATTCAGGCTGTAAATAGGGGAGATCGAGCTTGTTGTGTTAAAATGAGCACATTAATTCTTGAATGGAGCCCTGCTTCATGCTTTTGTTCCTTCATTATGCATTTTACATATCTTGGCTATCTCTGTAGTGGATGGGGAGAGAGGCTGCTTCAGACTACAATTTAGAGCACCTATCTCAGGTCCCTGTTTGGAATAAACGCGCTGTTTCTTTTCACCAGCTAGGGGATGCAGCCCTGGAGCTCAGCGGCGGGCACATCTCCACTTAGGCATGTAAGCTAGTTGGCATGTTCAGGTAGAGGGGAAAGATAACATTAAAGAGGAACTGCTATGATTTTAAAAGTGCTTCTATATTATAATAAGTAATGAATTACCAGTCAGGCATAATGCCAGCTTTGAGCTGATGGGAACTTTCATCACAAGTAGGTATAAATGCAGCTGTGTTGTCAAAACTTTGAGCTGCCATACAGCCTTTTGAACAAGGAGGAGTGTGTTACAACAAAGCGTTTCTTTTTCCCTCCTTTCCCACCTCCAAGATTAAGTTCTTTCTGTTCCTTCAGAGCCAGGCAGCTTGAATCATTCTGCGCTATTTCCATCTACATTATATCAAGTTAAACTTGCAAAGAGAAGTGATGCTTGGGAAGTCAGAATTCAGCCAATTGAAAAATTTGAAAGGCTAAAGCTGTAGAAGCTCTCTAACATGATGTGCAGCACAGAGCAAATGGTGCTCAGGTTTTCACAGGACTGTGAAAACAGGTCTTTTGCAGGTGTCTGAATAGCCAGAGAAGCCATTGGAAGTATTTCCCTTCCTGCTGGGAAGTACTCCTTTGACGAACCTTTTTTTTTTTTTTTTCCCCTTCTTAAATATCGATCTCCGTTTATGGAGCTGAAGGTTTTGGTATATTGTTGTGTGCTGCTCACAAAATGGCATGTACATGCTGTTTGTGTGTTGTGTTCAAAGAGACATTCAGTATTCTGAATGGAGACTGTCATCTGGGGGAAAATGGCTCAGCCTTCAAGCTCAATATTTCCCCTTCTCTTCTTTTGTTATCCCTTTTCCACCCTCCTTATTGTTTAAGCTTAATAGAAATGCAGGTTGATGGACAGGAAGAAAAGGCAAGTATAACAATCATGAGTGTCTTTGAAAAACATTATTGCTATGAACCCATGGTAGATGGCAGATACCCCTGAGCAGAGGACAGTTCATATTTATTTACTCTGTCTGGTATTCTTCAGTGCAAGGGAAAACAGATTACAGCTGAAGTCCCCTGTGTTCCTGTCTATCACCATGGCAGCGGTGGCCGCAAACTCATGATAAACTATCTCTTGCATAATGAAACATCTACAGTGAGTGTCCCTTCATTATAACCTTACCTAGACTGGCAGCTTTCTGAAATTATTCCCCTGTTCAACTACCCCTGTGCAATAGATGAATGTGAATGCTGAAAGTTACTTGTGAAAGTGCTTCCACTTCATCTCTTACCCTCAGCCTCTGCGCTAATGCAGCTTTAGCTAGAGCAACCGCATAACTCCAGATGAAGAGGGAAGCCACTCAGCTGATTTTAAAGAGGGAGAGCCCTTGGTGGTAGTAGCCTTTTGGTGACGAAACATATCACAAACTACATGATTGCTGCTATACAGTCTCTGCTGTGAAGGGAAGGGGCCAGGGAGCAGTTTGAAAGTACATGCTAAAAGTTTAAATACTTTAGGTTTATTCCATGGAGAACTAAACCCAAACCTCCTCCTGCTGTCATTGAGATCCAGCAGCTGACGTGCAGTTTTTGTGTTACTCCTCAGCAGGCATCCCAGTGGCAGGTTGACAGATGACTCTTGCCACGTAACAGCATCATTCAATGAACTCCTATATTGTCTGTGTTTCTTCCTCATCTTTTATGTGAAGTAGTAAAACAATCCTGATCTTTGGGCTTAGGATGTTTCTGTGAAACAGGGAACGGCACATGCTGCTCAGATAAACCCTATGACTGAGAGACTGAGACTCTCCTACTGAAAACTATCTGCCTGCACTGGCCATCTGCTCTCTATCTCTGTGTATGGAGGTATGAAAACTTAATGTAGAGATAGAGCTGGTGCCTGCGTCAAAGAACTTTTGAAACAGGTTTGGATTTTTTTACTTTTTGCAAATTGTTCACAGAAATCTTTAAATACCTTCCTGAAAACCATTTGAAACATGGATGGCATTTGAGTTTGTTCCATGTATAATTTAAACACACATTTCAGCTGCAGATTGTACCTAACATTACACAGTTTATTTGTTTAGTCAGCAAGGACCAGGTTTTCAAAGATTTTAGTCCCCACAAGTAGGACTAAGACTTAAAAGAACACAAATACTGTTTTTCCTGCTTGCTGAGGTGCTAAAGTCACAACCAGGCCATTACCTTGCGAATTGGGCACCTGGTGTTGAGGATTAACACCTGAAAATCTGTTTGTCTGCACTCTCTTAAGAAGTGGTCTTGAATTCTCTGCCCCCTCCCCCTTCTTTCTCACAGATCAGTGTCCCAATACTGTACAAAGCTACCCTGGATTTTGCCTGTTGGCCAAGTCTGTTGCCTAGACTTGATTTTACAAACCAGAATTGTGTGTGTCTGCAACATACTTCACATGACGTTCCAGGTGAGTGTACCTTTAGATTTGAGAACAGTTGTGAGTCATCAAATGAGAGTTCAGATTAAAAAAACTCCTGAGTGGATGAGTTGGTTTTGTAGGTGGTTGTTGTTGTTTTTTAATAAACTTTGTCTGCCTCAAATGTACCTCTACATAGTGTCTAGCAAAAGCGTGTGTGCCACTGAAAGTTTCAAGCTAAGACTAATGAAAGCCTCATAAAAACTTATGCATCAGCTCCTGAATGGAAAATTTCACCTTGAGTCCAGGATCAAAAGTGCCATAGAAATCATTGCTCTGATATCTCTATTGAAAGGACAGTATCATTAGTACATTTTTCTAAGTGCTATTTCTCTCTAGTGTGCATTACCATTAAAACATCCAGTACTAAAATCTATATTACTTTCCTTTTGAAATGAGGTTTCATTCAGCACCTTCCCTGGTTGCTTGAACTATGAATGATTGGCTCTGCATGAAGCACTTTGTAACCCTCCTCCTGGAGGAAGCCATATAAAAATAAATGGTGCCATCAGGTATATTTTGCATACTGTAGCTGTGTGTAATTACTGAGCCTGGGATTCACCATTCTGCTGACCCTGACTTCCCCAGTGTGCTTTGGGCAGGCTTTGTGACAGTTGAAACAAATGCAGTTTCAAAGGATTACGGAGATTGTAGTTGTTATTTCTGTTACGCAAGAGAGGAGAATAGGCAACTAGTATATAATATATCCAATGTTATTAAAGTATGTCCTTCTTTGAAGGGTAATCACTTAAGGTTCTGTCCTTACAAGGTTATTAACTCATCATTTTCAGATTATGCTCTATGGATCCCTGGGGGTCTATTAGCTGCTTCTAAGAGATCTGGGAAAGGTAATGAAGAAAGGCAAGGATATTACTAGTATGCTGACAGTGGGGGATCCAAAGGGAAATGCTTAAGGGTCTGCAAATCAGCAGAGAGAAAAAAAAGCTGAAAGCCACTGAATGAGAATTTCTAGGGAATACATGGGCATACCCTGCATTTTGCAGGTCATTCCAATACGAAATGTTTAATCTGCCTCAGCAGATTTCAAATTCTGTAATCCCATCGTAGTTTGGAGGCATCTTAAGGATAAATGCTGTAAAAGGTCATATTAACTTGCATATTCTTTGCAGAAAATAACACTAGATAACTGAAAGACTAGCCTAGTAACTTATATAGGCTTTTGTGAATAATGAAAACTGCTTTTTTAGTAACGTCTTTTATAACTGTTATGCAAACCACAAGTTTCTTAAAAAAAGTGTTTGGTGTGTCTGTGGTAAGGATGCATAAGGGGAAAAAAGAAACCATGTCATATGCTCATCTGACATAAATTTACTTAGTTTTAATGGAGCTTTTTAGTAAAGTATGCAGATACACACTAGCAGGATTAAACTTGAAGACATAAACAGCAACTGGAAATTTTTGACTTCTGAATATGTCTTGAGAATGTCTGGAAAGGACAGGTCTTATAGAAACTTCAGTTACTTCTGTGTACTGGAGTAGGAAAGTATCGTAGCATTGCTGATCTTGGTTATGATCCATGGTGTTGCCTAGGCTCCAAGCAGTTTTCACTGAAAGTGTGTAACGCTGGCAGTGTGATTCCTAGTGATTCCTGAGAATGACCTTGTTATTTCTATAGATGATATATAAGCATCTGCAGTTGGTGTGATATGTGTGCATTCCCTGTGTACAGAGGTGAAAACAGCATGGCTGTGGTTGCTACCCTGTTCAGCACTGTTCATGTTGATGAATGGCAGAAATGGTCTGGACTTCTCCAAATCAGCATCTCTCTGGGCTCCTTTGTGGCCTTGGGAAAATCACAGATGAAAGTACAGTACACAAGGAACCGCCTGTTCCCAGATTTAGAAAAGACTCTCTCCCCCTGCTAAATTTAAACTTTTTTGTTCAAGTGAGGCTGAGGAGTTTGTGTAGCCCCAGAGTGTGCTCTACTCTTGCAGCTGAACACTCCTCAGCTTTGTCCGCTTTCTATTTGCTGTTCTGCTTAGGACAACTTTACCAAGAAGCTCAGCTGAGTCTGAGAGTAGCTCCCCTGACTTGGAAAATGCCTCTGAATAAATTATCCACTGTGAAAGGATGATACATATTCTGCCTAAGAGCCAGAAAAGTGAAACAATAAAGAATGTTCTTAGAATAGTTCCTAAGAACCTGGGCTCCCTGGAGGAAAATGAGACTTCTGGAAGGGGATACAGAGAAACCATTTTAGGAAGCTGTCTCTCTTCAGTAACTGTATATAGAAGCGAGGTGTCAAACTGGGAATGCCTAAAGTTAACTGGTGTGAATGCCCCTCAGTCAGCAGCTTTCAGGGTGTTGAGCAGCACGGGTACAGCATGGCAGTGGTGGCTGAGCGGATGGCTGCACCGAGGCTGCAGCCAGGAGTTGCACTGGGGCAGAGAGGAACTGGGCACACAGATGTTGCTGCATGCAAATCTGGACAGGAGCTAGTGTTTCCCATTGTAGGCTTTCTAGCCAGCAATTAAATGGATAGTTATTTACATTCTTTAATTTCTAATAATTTTTGGATGATTTTCATCTCTTCTCATTCCCTGTCTTTTGGTGTACAATTCCTGAGAACAAGAGCGCTCCTATAAACTCAACACTTTTTCCGCTGCGTGAGCAATGTGAAAGGGCTGTGATATCTCATTCATTTCCCTCCGTTGTTGCTACAATATATAGGTAGCTGGATTCAAACTTGTTTCCATGCTGAACATGTGTTTGTATTCCTTTTCAGAAATCAATAAATATTCTGAGGAACACAAGCACTCGTGGATGCTTGGTGAAATACGTAGCATTTTTATACAGGAAACAAGATTAGATGTTCACAGGAGCATCTTTAGGCCCTGCAGCCCACAGATTCATAGGATTCTCAACATGTCCCTGCAAATGAAGAGTTAATTTTTGGAGACAAAGCAAAACACATTGATAGGGCAAACCATAAATTAAGATGCTGAAAACAAGGTCTTCATTTTGGGCTGGTTAGAAACCTGCCTCACAGAAAGCTGTCTATTGCCAAATGTCAAGGCAATAAGGGACTTAAACATGTCACTGAAATATGTACTGCAAGTTCCTTCATGATGAAGTTTCAGATAAATAGGAAACACCTCAAACCTAGATCTTGGGAAAGCCAAACAAATTTCAGATGGAAATGAATGGAAATTAATTCAGGGTGTAGACTTAAACCCAGCCTCTAGGGACACAGTAATTGTGCCTTTTAGAAAATGGTCTCCTGCTCTTTGCATTTTAACTGTCTGTAATTACTTTTGTGGTTTGTTGGTTGTTGAGGAGCTTGACAAGCTGGGAATTGGCAGATTCAGTGTTGCCTTTATTTACAGTGCTTTTGCCAAGTCATTAAGTCAGCAATAGGAGGCTTTGTTCTGATAAAACTAATCCCTCAGTGTGGCCAGACACCACGTTTTCCGTTTAAGTTTGTGCTACCATTTAAAACTATTTCGGCCAAGATTTAGGTTGGTGTGAATTGTCAGAACACCACCAAAATCAGTATAGATAAGCCAAGCTTTTTTTCCTCCATCCCTGTTGTGTTTTGTGTTTTCTCATAATGAGCTGTGCAAAGCTGATTACGGCTAGGACGTTCTGTAGACCTAGCTGACTTCTGTTGCTCCAGCGAGGGTATTCTTGTATTGCTGAAGGGACAGGGGATAGGAAGTTGTTCCTGCGGGAGGCGTGGAGAACGCCAGATAGCCCCAGGAGCTTTCAGAGGCTGTTGGATTTGCTTGCTTCATAAATGCGACAATATTGCTTGCTGCTTACTTAGTCTTATTTGCTCGGCTCTGCCAGTGCTGTCTGGCTCTGTCAGTAGCTGCCTTTGAACGAGGATGAAGGGCTGGTGCATAATGCGGTTGGGCTGCTAACCTCAAGGATTGTTGAATAACCGACATGGGGCAGAGTCCAGAGATGTGCTTTGTAAAGTGCTCAGGGATACTTTGACACTAAGTGTGATACAAATGCTAATAGTTGTAATTATTCTTTCTTAAGAAATCAGGGCATGTTTTTATCATTATTCTGCAGGTCTCAGTGTCCTTGTACGATTAGGCCCTGACCTTATCAGAATAACATTTGAATTGGAATCAAGCAAATATGTAACATCTTTACACTGAAATTTCCTCAATTCTATTAACCCTGGATGTATTAAAAAATGATGTTAACGGTGACTCTTGGCACCAGCAGAGTCTTAAAGTGCTTTATGCTTTCTGCAAAGTGACTTGTAAACCTGCACTGGCTGCTGCAACTCTGCCTCTTGTCCTTTCTGCCATAGATCATAGAATCATTTAGGTTAGAAAAGACCCTTAAGATTGAGTCCAAGATGAGTTAGGGAGAGGAATCATAGAATCATAGAATCACTAAGGTTGGAAAAGACCTCTAAGATCATCGAGTCCAACCGTCAACACCCCCATGCCCACTAAACCATGTCCCTCAGCGCCTCATCTACATGTCTTTTAAATACCTCCAGGGATGGGGACTCCACCACTTCCCTGGGCAGCCTCTTCCAAGGCCTGACCACTCTTTCAGGAAAGAAGTTTTTCCTAATGTCCAATCTAAACCTCCCCTGGCGCAACTTGAGGCCATTTCCTCTCGTCCTATCGCTTGTTACTTGGGAGAAGAGACCAACCCCCACCTCACTACAACCTCCCTTCAGGTAGTTGTAGAGCGCGATGAGGTCTCCCCTCAGCCTCCTCTTCTCCAGACTAAACAATCCCAGTTCCCTCAGCCGCTCCTCATCAGACTTGTGCTCCAGGCCCTTCACCAGCTTCGTTGCCCTTCTCTGGACACGCTCCAGCACCTCCATGTCCTTCTTGTAGTGAGGGGCCCAAAACTGAACACAGTACTCAAGGTGCGGCCTCACCAGCGCCGAGTACAGGGGCACGATCACCTCCCTGCTCCTGCTGGCCACACTATTCCTGATACAGGCCAGGATGCCGTTGGCCTTCTTGGCCACCTGGGCACACTGCCGGCTCATGTTCAGCCGGCTGTCAACCAGCACCCCCAGGTCCTTCTCCTCTGGGCAGCTTTCCAGCCACTCTTCCCCAAGCCTGTAGCGTTGCCTGGGGTTGTTGTGGCCGAAGTGCAGGACCCGGCACTTGGCCTTGTTGAACCTCATGCAGTTGGCCTCGGCCCATCGATCCAGCCTGTCCAGGTCCCTCTGCAGAGCCTTCCTACCCTCCAGCAGATCAACACTCCCGCCCAGCTTGGTGTCGTCTGCAAACTTACTGAGGGAGCACTCGATCCCCTCATCCAGATCATTGATAAAGGTATTGAACAGGACCAGCCCCAAAACTGAGCCCTGGGGAACACCACTCGTGACCAGCCGCCAACTGGATTTAGCTCCATTGACCACAACTCTCTGGGCTCGGCCGTCCAGCCAGTTTCTTACCCAGCAAAAAGTGGACATGTCTAGACCATGAGCTGCCAGCTTCTCTAGGAGAATGCTGTGGGAGACAGTGTCAAAGGAAGAACTTGCTAAAGAACATTCCTGTCTTCAGTGACGTGCAGAAACAAACTCTACAACTCACAAAGAGTTATAAAGCAGGTATGTTTATTACGGCACAGGATGCAAGGGGGATCGCTCCTCCTAAGTTGCACACCAGATCATGAAACAAGCATCCATTTATTACACAAAACAAGCATATTCATTACGGTAGATTGGGCTATTACAATTAATAGGCATAACTATGATGTCATCCTCAGGTACTCAGTACCATAAATCTCCTCCTTCTGGTGCTTGCGCACTGCCATCGGGTGGTCGTCTGTTGGGGTCTTTTGGATGAAGACTCACAGTCTTCTTCGCCATGTATTTTCACCTTTGGCCCAGAATGCTGAGTTGGCTGAGTTTCAAGTGGCAAAACCCGGTCTCAGCCAGATGGCTGCTTCTTGTAGCCAATGGAGCTCCTGTTATCTGTGTAATTCTTGCTTGCACCCAGGTTGCAGTGTCTTGCCTTATTCTTCAGTGTGTTTACAACAGCATCTATCTTCTCTAAGTTGCTAAGCTACAAATAGGTCGCATTAACTTTTATCATCCTATTCTTCAATTCATCAGGTTTAAGGAATCCTCTCTGGTACTTACTTTAGGGCCCCTGTAAACAAGCTCAAAACCTGTACTCACTAACACTGATTGAGGACTTTTGAGCACTATTAGCCCCATCTGTTTATGCTCACTGTTAACAGGAGAACTCTACTTCATGGTTGGTGCAGTGGTGGGGACGTGGAGATGCTTACTCCTCTGTCAGTGTACTAACAAAATACTTGTCAGTGTTTTAGTATTCAGCTGAAACTAAAGAGGAGTGTTGTCCAAAGAAGCAAAGGAAGGTGTTTAAGAAACTGCAAGAACATTAGAGGATGCAAATTGCTAAGACCTGAGCACAATGGATCATTTGAAAGTAAATGCCTCCAACCTTCTGTAGTAGCCAAAGGGAGGAGTCTTGTATTTTCAGATACATCTTGGTTATTTCCCTTAATATTTGGATTTTCTCTTGGATTCTCTTTCAGACATATGGTTCTGAGGCATTAGCAGCTTTTTATTTCTGTTTTCTTTCTTTGGCCTAGGAGGACCCTCTCAGAGATTTAGATGTCTTTCTACTTTGGACATCTCAGATGGTCCTGTTCATGTCGTGGTTTAACCCAGCAGGCAGCCAAACACCACACAGCCGCTCACTCATTCCTCCTCCCCCGCATTGGGTTGGGGAGAGAATCAGAAGGGTAAGAGTGAGAAAACTCATGGGTTGAGATAAAGACAGTTTAATAGAACAGAAAAGGAAAGGAAAATAATAATAATACTAGTAATGATAATGATAGAATATACAAAATGAGTGATGCACAATGCAATTGCTCACCACCCACGCTGACTGATAACCAAGTAGCGATTGCTACTTCCTGGAACACACCTACCATTCATATACTGAGCATGACATCACATGGTATGGAATACCCCGCTAGCCAGCTGGGCCGGCTGTCCCGGCTATGCTTCCTCCCAGCCTCTTGTGCATTTGGCAGAGCATGGAAGCTGAAACTCCTTGACCAGCAGGGTACTTAGCAACAGCTAAAAACATCAGTGTGTTATCAACATTCTTCTCACACTAAAACCAAAACACAGCACTGGGAAGAAATTTAACTTTATCCCAGCCAAACCCAGGACAGTTCAGTAGGAACCTTTTGCCTGCACAATGACTGGAGTATTGCTTAGAATCTCTGACATTTGCTAATATTGCTGAAAGGACAGGATTCTTGTTGAAGGAAGCAGAACACAAATGCATAGCAAAAGGCACAATTTTAGTAGAAAGCACGTAGCAAAAAAGTTGTTCTGTTAAACTTAATGCTGTAAAATCCGTCAATTTATAAATTACCACAGAGTACAAATTCTTCAGACTTTACTATTTCACAGAGAAAATTAAAAATTGATAAATGTAATTTCAGACTTAAGTCTTCCAATGTGAGTTGAATTCTGTGTGGAATATGTTTGACTTGGATTGTCATGACTGTTTTTGATCTTCAGTCATTTGTTCACTCCAGAAATAAGAGTCAGGTTTAATCTGGAGTTGATCCACAGGGAAAGCTAAATGCTCTGAAGGAAAGTGTGAAGTTCCAATAGCATGCTTTCATGGGGTGGAAAGGAAGCTGGTTTCCTTTTAAAAGAAGACAAGACAAAGGTAAATGATCAGGTCCTTAAAAAGAGCATTAGCTGATGTGCAAGCTGCCTTTTACCAAAGAAACATTGTTTTGATATCTAAGATGCAATAGAAAATTTGTCATCTTTTCTAATCTTATTTTTGCTTATACTCACTAAGATTTTTCTTTACCAGTTTTAACAGGGAACAGCCTACAAACCACTGGAGATAGAAAAAAAGATTCCTGATGGAAAATATTCAGTAAATCTGATATTTTCTAAGGTATAGAGGTATAGTTAATGTCTTCAAGACATTACAGATCTGAAAGAAACTCTGAAGTCCAAAATCGACTTTGTAAAGCAAGAGGAGAGGGTTGTTTTGAGAAATATTTTTCTTTTCTGATTATGTGAAACAGGATGCTGGCTATTGTATAACACTATGGAGAAAATAACTGATTAGAAAATTAAAAGTTCAGAGTTGGTAGTGTTGGGCGGTAAAGGTGTTTTATAACTTTAAAGAAACTGCTCCAATTTCCTTCTCACCTGCAAGATTTGCTGCTTTTATTTCTATGAATTATTTCATTGAATAAGAAAAAAACACATTTGTCTGAAGTAAAACCAAATAACAGTCTTAATCTGAGCAACACAAAAACTTATTTGTAATTTGTCTTCTGCACACATATGGCATTACTTCTGCAAGATTCTTGTAAATTAATCTCTTTAATTGCAAGGTTATGTTGTTAGTATTGTCAGAGCTCAATTTCCTGACATGTAATTTTTCTGTTGGAAAATAGAGACAATGGTAAATGGAAAGTTTTGTCTTACTCCTATTAAGCATAGTGCAAAAGAGTAACTAAGATGACAGAACTACCTGCAATATTAGTGGAAAAAAGAAAAGGTTGGAACTTGCCTGAGATAATGAAAGGGAATAAATGGATAGGATAAGCTGCCAGTTTGCAAGGGATCCAGGCCAGAATGGTTCACAGTAGTGGATAGGACTGGGCTGGAAACAAGATGCAGTCTCAGAATCAGAATGTGAGAACAGAAACCAGGATATAAACCAAAGGCCTGGAGCTGGGCACAGAGAATTCAACAATCAGCCTGCTATAAAGTAATTACAGAAACCCACCATGATACGGTGCCGCCATACCTGGTGTCACCAGGGCCCAGCTGAACGGACCATTCATCCAGCACATGCTAGTGGTACTCAGCTGGTCAAAACTGGGAGCCAAACTGATCAATACTTATGTATTGTAAAATTCAGTAATTTTGAGGGGAGACAATTGGTGGTATGTGAATGAGGAGATGTACTAAATATGATGGGATCTAGAAATATCTGGAAGGTGTGTTTAATAGTGTGGTGCTAGGTAAAAATGATCAACTTAATACTGCTGATTTTACTGTAGCCGTTTTTCACGTGTTCCAGGGGCAGAATGAGTGCAGATGATGCAGACTGTAAGAGGCCTGGCTTCCAACGAACCCTCAAATGGAGCAACATGCAGAAAAAATGGAAGTCCAAGGGGGTAAGTGGAGTATAAGGATGAACTACCTCATTCCTTGTAAATGAAATATGTCTCCTGGCATGTCAGGTGACCAGATAGAAAGTTGGTATATATGTATTTAGAGAGAGGCGGGTACACACCCTTACCGCACATCATGGTTTTTCATGCATTGGACATTAGGTTGCTTGTCTAGCACTGAACAATGGTAATTTTGAGTGAATCAATTAAGAAGCAAATTTATCTCATTGGGCTATGAAAAATTGGTTTCTTTTACTTGAAAACCAAATCAATGGTAAAAGCATTGACAGGATTTGAAATTCACCTTCAGTGAGTAGATGTTCTTTTATTATTGCTATTGTATTATTATATAAACCAAATGCTCCCTCCCTGTAATGATTTTAAATCAACAGAAAGTTTCCAATTTTCTGTAGAAAACAAGTGTTTAAGAACAAATTTAAATTGACTGGTATTTAAATAACCCACAATTTAATCTGTGACTCAGGGATCTTACACTGTAGGGTAGATTACTTCTGTGAATATTTGATCTACATTTTCTCAGTGAAATAAAGCTTTGTTCATGCAGCTATGAAGCATTATTAGGTTGTAATCACACACAGAGTACTCTTCATTATAGAGCACTGTTAATTACGAATGCTGAGCAATTTGCAGGCCATCTATTCTGATGGTAATTATGATGTCACTTGCACACCTGTGTCTGAGAGTATTTTCCTCTCTAACTAGGGCTCATTCTTTTGACTCAGCAAGGAGCTTCTCTTGATGGTGGAAATAGCTCATTTGTTGTCTCCACGGGTATAGAATAAGACAGAAGGGAGTGAAAACTTGGGAAACAGCCAGCAATTGAAGCAGGCAGTACGCCCTAAGTGACTGTGTGGGCCTACACAACAAAGGGAGCATGTCTTGAATGTAATATGATTAAAAAATAGGCTTAAAACAGGCCTGTTTGCTGGTGTGCTTTTTGCTCAGTGCAATACATATTAATCAGAGCTTTAGCACAGCTTCTCAGCAAACACCATTTTCCCTGAAAGAGAGGGAGAATTCTGATGCTGGCAATAAGGCACTATGAATAAGAATCAGCAACAATGGATTTAGTTTAAGCTGGACTGGAAATTGTTGCAGCTTTATTTTATGTTTTTATAAAGGAAACCTGTGTCAGCTTTTAGTAGTGACAGAGATGCTGAGAATTGGCATGTGAGGATAATGTGATAATATAGAGACACCAGGGAGTATGTGTACACAAGAATGCATCTCAGTCAGCCAGAAGGCCATGCTGTGCTTTCAGTAAAAAGCTACGACAGAAAATCAATAGCTTTGAGAAGGGCCCGCAGTAAGGCAACAGCATTATCTGCACTTTCTTCGTTCTGCTTCTCCCTTCCTCCCCTTCATAAAGACAGAGCTGCATGATCTCGTATTTGAGTTTTGTTAACTCTGTGCCTCTGAGTAGCTCAAGCAGTGAGGCCATTCAGGGAATACAAAGTATCTCCGTAGGGATGGAGAATAGGAATGAGTCACGCAGGGTGTTGGGTTTATGGACAGGCTCTGATTACCTCGTAGGCAGCCTGTGTAGACTGCAGTCTCCTACACAATGCTTCCATCACAACCGTGTTCTGATCTTTAGGAAAACTTCTCAGTATATCTTCAGCAGCCTTCACTCAGCTGTGTATTTTCTGATGTGTGGATCAACAGTAAGTCCCTCTTCCAGGCTCCCACGTAGGGCAGGATGTTCTGGCAGGATGATCTAGCCATGTAGTCCCAGGTTATGGAGTTTACATTAGGCACTGATTTTGCAGAGCTTCAAAGGCTTAAAGTGAGGTTTTCCAGGATACCTTTTGTTCTTCTCCAACTTCTTTTTGTCTAAAATGGTAGAATAGGAATTGTTAATGAAAAGTAGAACAAAGGGTAGACTGCTTAGCATTAGCTGACACATGGTTTGTAATCATGTTACTGTATTTCAATTTGTGATATTAGCTCTGTGTTTTGTACACAGACATGCAGTAGATTCAGAGGTGTTGTTGCATATGCACGGTTATACATTTTACTGTTTCGTGACATTTGAATGATTAATCATTCTGTGCTAACATGCGTGTCAGCTTACAGGCTCTGAAACATGGTGGGGGGGAAAGACTGTAGACTGTTCCTTGAAAGCCCTATCCTGTTAAGGAGGATATGTAGTCAATGAGGGCCCTGCAAAGCTGCATTACATGACACAAAACACTTTCATTGCACACTGGACAGCGAAGTGGGGAAAAGAGAGGACTTCAGACAGGTAAAACTCCTCCTTTCCCATTAATTCATACTTTGTGTCCACATGCAAGTTTGGATGCATATATGTATATGGCTTTGGTTCTATGAAAAAAAAAGTTAGACACATTGGAAAGGAATACAGTTTTAGGTCAGACTCTTTAGGCAAAAAAGTCCACCAATAACATTCAAATGGCGGACACATTTAAATATATGGAAGACAGAAGATTATGTAAGGAAAGTCTGCAGGAGAGAAGAAGGTGAGTGAGAGGGGAGAGTCTATTATCTGACTGGTGAACAGGGTATTATGGGGATTATTTCTTCTTTTTTTTAATTGAGGATGTCTTGATATCTTACTTGCAGATGATGTTATAAAGCCAGGATATCTCTAGGGTATCATTGGTTTTAAATATACCCATGTGCTTGGGTGCATAAGCATTTTGGAATTGGGACAGAAGTGGAAACGCCGACAGACAACAGCAGGAACTGCAGATGCTGGTGGCGAATGCTGACGGACACTGGTGGCAACTGACAACGATGACGACTGCTGGCAGTGACTGCTGATGGCAACTGATGCCAGATGCCAGTGGCGACTACTGACAGCTGCCTACGAATGCCAGTGGTGACTGCCGGTGGTGACTGCTGTCAGTGACTACCAATGGTGACTACTGAAGGACAGCGGTGGCAACTGCCGACGGATGCCATGGGCAACTGCCAATGGATGCTGTTGGTGACTGCTGGCAGCTACAGCCAATGGGTGCTGGCGGTGACTGCCAAAGGATGCCAACGGCGACTGATGACAGCGACTGCCAGTGGCGACTGCCAACAGTGACTCCCCCTGGTGACTTTTGCAAAATTTTCTTTCTATGTCTCTGTTCTCGTTTGCTGTCCCTGTTTTTTAAACTTTTCATCTCTTAATCCCTTGGCTTTTAAAAGTTTGTTTCTGTGTCTACCTTTATCTACTTCGGTGTCCCTATTTTAAATTTTTTCCTGTCTGTCCTCTACCTTATTCCTTTTTAAATTTTCTGTCCGTGACCACTTTTATCAACAGGCCTATCACTTGTTAACACTTCACTTTTAAATTTTCTTTGTGTCTGCTTTTATCCAGTTCCCTCTCTTTAGTTTTTATTATTTCTTGTGTCTCCTTAGTGCTGTCACCTTTTACATTTTCCATCCATGTCATCGTTTAGTTAGTTTGCTGACCCTACTTTTTAAACCTTTCCTCTCTTAATCCCTTGGATTTTCAAATTTTGTTTCTAGGTTTACTTTTATCAAGCTCCCTATCCAAGGGTCTCCTTGGCATGCTTTTATCTCTAGAGTGTAATTTGTACCCCTCTCGGTTTGTCAGAACATCTCAGGTCATCCCTCTTCCTCAGAGCAGTCTTTTTGTCCTCTCCTCCATCTCGCTTGCCTCCAATGGGTCGGTGTCTCCCTCATGACATCTATACTCTGTTCAAATCCCCTCCTCAGTACCTTTGTGCCCTCAAGCCTTCTTCTGTCTCTCTGGCCACCCCGGCCCCCCTCTATTTCTGTCACGATGCTTCCTGCGAGTGTCCTTGTGTTCCACAGCCATCTTTTAGTTCTGCAGCAGGCTTTGTATCTTTCTGACAAGGCTTTCATTTTGTCCCAGAACACTCTTACCTTCCCCTCCGTCATGTCCCCGGTCCCCTGAGGACATCTGTACTCTGTTCAGATCCCCTCCCGAGCACCTCATTGTGTCAGCAATCCTTTGTTTCTATGTCCACAGTACCCCATCCCCCAGAGCGCTCTCATTCCTGTCATGACACCTCCTGAGACTGTCCTCCTACCTCATGGCACACTTCAAGCTCTGCAGCTCTCTTTGTGTCTCTCTTTTTCAGACAGAACCCTTCCTCGGGCTTTCTTTCTTCCCCAGAGTTCTCTTACCTTATTCAATGTCATCTAGGATGTCTCCAGTCAGCCGCTCGTCCCCTGAGGACATCTGTACATTGCTGGGATGCCACCTTGAGTTTTGCATTCAGTCCAAGAACCGCCTTCTGTCTCTCTTTCATTCTCAGCTCCCTTATTCTCCTGTCATCATGCCTCCTGAGGCCGTCCTTGTGCCCCACAGCCCTCTTTTGGCTCTGTAGTGCACTTCGCACCCTTCGGGCTCCCTGAGAACCTTTCCTGATGCCATCTTTCATCTCTAGAACACTCATGTTGTCCTCTATGCTAGCTGGGATACCTCTGTTCATTTTCTGGTCCCCTGAGGACATCTATACTCTGTTCAAATCCCCTCTGGACTTCTTCATCATGTTCTTGAGCCTTCTTTATCATATTCTTGAGCCTTCTTTGGTCTGTTCCTCTCAGAACCGCTCTGCTACTGTCACAATGCCTCCTGAGCTCTTAGATGTTCCCTGCAGCACACTTTTAGCTCTCTAAGCCCCCTCTGGTCTTGTTTAGTTGCAATCGCACCTCTCCAAAGATCTCTGTTCCCAAAAAAGAGCATTCTTTTTCTTCTCTGTGCCATCTAGGATGCCTCCTGAGACCTTCCTTGTGCTCCACAGTATTTTGGTAGCACTTCACCTCCCTTTCAATCTCTCTTATCCCTCCAACCCTTTCATGATCCCTCTGCTGCCGGTCACTGTGCCTCCCGAGACCTTCTTTGTGTACCAGAGCCCTGTTTTAGTTCTGTCATGGACTTTGATCTTCTCCTGTTCATTCAGAAACCCGTCCTCGGGTTGGTTTGTGCCTCAGAGCACTCTTATTGTCCTCTCTGCCATCTAGGGTGCCTCCATTTGGTCCCCGGCCTCCTGAGGACATCTGTACTCTGTTCAAACCCCCTCCAGACTTTCTCCTTTTGTCCCTGAGCCTTCTTTGGTGTCTTTAGCCCAGTCGGGACTCCTCTAATGGTGTCACGATGCCTATTGATGCCTTTGAGGTTGTCCTTAGCACACTTTTAGCTTTGTAGCAGACCTCACATCCCCTCTCGCTCCCTCAGAACATTCCTGACTCTATACCTGTGACCCAGCCCAGTCATTCTGTCCTTTCTTCCCTCTAGCCGTGGCTCTCTCTGTTCCCTGGCCCTCTGATGACATGTTTAGTTGCTTCAGACCCCCTCTGGATTTAATCATCGTGTCCCCAATGCTTTTTCTGTCTCTCTGGCTCCCTCGGGACATTTCTTCTCCCAATCATGATGCCTCCCGAAACCTTCCTTGTGCTCCACATCGTCTTTGTAGCACTTTAAGTGGGGCCATCTTTAAGCTGTAGAGCACTCGTTTGCTCCTCTACACTATCTAGGATTCCTGTGTTCAGTCCCTGGCCACCTGAGACTATCTGTACCCTGCTCAGATGATCACCTGAGTTCCTCCTTGTCATCCTCAAGCAGCCTTTTGTCTGTCAGCCCCCCTCAACACCCTTCTCATAGTCACGATGCCTCCCGAGACCTTCGTTGATCTCCACAACACTTTGTAGCACTCTATCTCCCTCTCTATTTCTCTTGTTCTGTCAGAGCCTCCCTTCTTTCTTTGCTATGCCGCGCTCCTTTATCTTTCTCTCTGCCATCGAGGGTGTCTCTGTTCAGTTCCTCTCTCAGTCATCTGTAGATTGCGAGGTGCCCTCCTGAGACTCCAATGCCCTCACTGTGTCTCCAAGCCTTCTTTTCTTACCCTGTCCCCTCATAATTCCTCTATTCTTTAGAACAATGTCTTCCGAGTCCTTTCTTGTACTCCACAGTACTCTTGTAGCACTTTAGCTTCCTTTCAATTTTATTTTTTTGTGCTCTTCAGAGTGCTCTTATCATACTCTTTGCCATTTAGGATGCTTTCATTCGTGCCCTGGCCCCTGACAACATCAGTACTTTGTTGAAACCCCCTTCAGAGTTCCTCGTTGTTATCTCTGAGGCTTCTTTGTTCTCCCAGGCCCCCTCGGGTCGGGGGTCCCCCGCTCCCTTTGCCGAGACATCTCCTTATGCTCTAGAGCTCCGTTTTAGCTTGGGAGGGCACTTCGCACCCCTCTTTTCCCCTCAGGACCCTTCCTGAGTCCACATCTGTTATCCTGGTTGGTCTTTCTGTGCTCTGACCCATTCGGTGCACCTCCATTCGGTCCCTGGTCTCCTGAGGACATCTGTACTTCTCTTCAAATCTGTTCAATTCTCTTTTGAGCTCATTGCATCCCTAAGACTTCTTTGGTCTCTCTGGCCCTTTTGGGACCTCTCTAATCCTTGTGACGATGCCTCTTGTTCTGTCAGAACCTTTTCCGAAGCCATCTTTGTGCTCCAGAGAAGTCTCTTTTTTTTTTTTTTTTGGTCTTATAGTACATTTCTATTTGGTATCTGCTACCCTGAAGATCTCTATCATCAGCTCAGATCTCCCCTTGAGTTTTTCAGAGAAGATGATAGCCTTCATCTATTTCTATCGACACATCTCCTGTGGGTTTTTTTGTTGTGTTTTGCAATTTATTCTTCTTCTAGCTATTTAGGTGTTAATTAGGCTTCTTCATACAGTTTCTGATGCATTTCTCATATTTCCATGTTTTTTTGGTGTTTTCTGTCCTTTGGAACTCATCTAGCTCTGTTAAGGGAGTCAGTCAGAGAGACCATCTTAGTGACTGAATTGTCAGTGATTTACAGCAAATAACTTACTTTGCAACCGGAGATATTTTTGAGAAGGGATTATTATGGGATCTAATTCTGCTTTGTCATTCAGTTCTATCCAGAAGGTAGTTCTGGTAGAAGTTAGGTAGTATGTGTGGTCTTGCTAGAAATGAAACGTAACCCCATCCACAGCATTTTGGTTTTTTTTCTAGGAAACTAAAGCACATAATTTTTGATAATAATATTGTTACAGCATTTAATGAGCTACTTTCCTATGTAGCTTATCATGACATTTATCTTTTTCTATCTACACCCCAGAAAAATTAAGTTTAGCTCGCTACCCGGTCACGTTGCTGATGCAATAGGCACAGTTGCAGTGAAAGAGCAGGTGTCGCCATTTCCGGCGAGGGCCACCGTCCCGGTCGGGTGCGTTGCTCGCTGTGGAGCGCGGGCTCCTCCCGCCGCCTTTATGCCTCTGCTGGCTCGCCCCGCCCCTTCCCCAGGGCATTGTGGGAAAGGTGGTGGGCGGAGCCCAGGGTATATGAGCTACAGCCTCTTGTCAGGGAGCTCATTCTGCTTCTGGGCTTCTCTGGAGTCAGTGCTCTGCTGTTTCGTCAGTTGATTGCAGCTTTTGAGCCCTCTAAGCTTTTTGGGCAGGTGTGTTTTGATATTTAGAGAAGCGGTGGTGTCTGTTTGAGGTAAGAGCTTTATGACCAGTCAAGGTTCAGCAGCATAGGTAGTAGAAAATACACTTGTATCCAGCTTTTTTTCTTTTTTTTTTCTTTTTTTTTTTCCTTCAGGTCAGTAATTATGTGTTGACTGTTCAGGTGAGGCAGTCATCAACCAGATTGGTGTCTAAGAGCAAAGAATCATGTGGCAGCTCAGTTAAGCCAGAGCCACTGACAGGCGGGAGTGGAACTGTGAAAGGCTGTAAGGGGAAATGCCGATGGGCATGATGTCAGTAATCCAGTGACATTAAATAATAATCCACTTGGTGTCTTTTGCTAACTGATAGCAGTGAGAAATGTATGATTTTCTAGCATAGAATTAGACTGACACAGCTGCTAGGACATAGCACAGCTGCTGATGCTTATGAATGCTTCTCACTTTATCCAGGAACTCAGTTCTTTGTCTATGGAAAACTATGAGAAACGGCCATAGACTCTGCTTATTAAGGAGAGGTGATTCTAACGTGATTTTTTCTATGAAGAATTCCTTTGTTAGAGCTCAATATTTCAATACATCAGTGCACAAAAGATTATTCAAAAGTTATTCAGTGAAACTCAGAGGAAGGTGAGGGCTTTCTCTAGCATCTAGGAGAATCTTCCATAAACAAATGGGTTCCTAAAAATCCTGTAATTCTTCTCATTGACCTGGTACCTTGCTTCTTCAGGCTTAAAGTATCCTGCTGTTGATGTATGTGTATACTTGGGTTGTGTTACAGTGGTGTTACACTGTTGTTCACTTAAATAATATATTCTTGTACATTTCAAGGCAAATAACTTCAAAACAAGGAATGTTAAGCTGAAATCTGAGACTGGTGCTTTAAAAAAACCCCAAAGTTTTATTACAGACACGGAGGTTTCTTAGGAGCTGAAATCTTCAGGCCTCTTATGCAGAATTCATCACTTGCTTAAGTCAACTGCTGAGCTGCATTTTTCTAGAACTGTACTGTCTTTGCTAATTTGATGTTCTGCCTCTTAGAGGAGACATAGATTTCCTGTCAAAGTCAGTATTGTATATTCAGCAGAACTCACATTTCTTCTGGATGATTCACAAATTCTTCTGTGCAAAACAATCTAACAATCTCTTCAAGGATGTTGTCATTTTATGCTTTAACTGGCATGTTTTGGGTGAAATATATTTTAGGAAAAAAAAAAAAAATTACAGACTGTCCCATGCTTTATCAGCTTGAGGAAGTGGAAGATCCCAACCAGAAATGTACAACTAACAGAAAATGAGTCTATGTTGTTTGCCGGTATGCCTACTGTCCTAGTTTTGGCTGGGATAGAGTTAATTTTTTTTTTCTAGTAGCTGGTATAGTACTGTGTTTTGGATTTAGGATAAGAATAATGTTGTTAACACACTGATGTTTTAGTTGTTGCTAAGCAGTGCTTACACTAGTCAAGGACTTCTCAGTTTCTCATACCCTGCCAGTGAGAAGCTGGGAGGGGACACAGCCAGGACAGCTGACCCAAACTGGCCAAAGGGGTATTCCATATCATATGACGTCATGATCAGTGTATAAACTGGGGGGAGTTGGCCAGGGAGCAGCGATCGCAGCTCGGGGACTGGCTGGACATTGATTGGCAGGTGGTGAGCAATTGCATCATGCATCACTTGCTTTGTATATTCTTTTATTATTATTATTACTACTACTATTTTACTTTATTTCAATTATTAAACTGTCTTTATCTCAACCCAAGAGTTTCCTCACTTTTAGCCTTCCGATTCTCTCCCCCATCTCACCAGAGAGGGGGAGTGAGTAAGCAGCTGTGTGATGTTTAGTTGCTGGTTAGGGTTAAATCACGACAACACATGAAATCCTTTGCATGCACAATGAAATTTTCTCTATATCCTTCCTAGCCCTCATGTGTTGCTTTTTTATACTGTTATTTCAGTTGGTCTGTCTTTAGTTGTGTTGTTACCTACATGTTCTGGTCTCTGTTCCCTTCTGCTTCTCCCTAAATAGCAAAGATCATCTTATTTGTTTATATATTTAAAAATTCAGAACTTAGCCTGAGGCTTTTAGATGAAAATACTGTGTTTTGAATAGGAGCTTCCTAAATAAATTTTAGTTCCTGTCCATGCTGCCATAAACCAATGCACAAATACCTACAATTGCTCACTGATAATATTAAGGACTTTGGTGTAGTTTGCACTGGTTATGTGTGTGATTGATAGTGACTTTCTGACTTGTTTGCTCTGTAATTGCACTGTGAGTTACATCCCTTTGAAAAGGAAGTGACCAGGAAGCAGAGAAAATATTTGCCTGTTTTCCTTGTTCAGCTGCTGCACTTTCAGCTGACTGTCACCCCTGAAAGGAGGAGATTGCTCTTCCCTCAAGATCAGCTTTTGGTGGCTGGTGGGAGAAGATTGTGGAGTACAGGGTAGGTCAGGGAGACTCTGCCAGCAGCCTGCCAGAGACTGAGATCATAGTGCAAAAAGCAAAGCCAGTCTTGGAAGAAATGGAAAAAGGATGACTTCTCCTTGGGAACTCATGACAAAGTGTTAATTATCACCTAACTAAAGGTTGGGCTGCATCAGGCCTGACTGCAAGGACATCATGGACAGGGAAGAGATTTGTTTTATTTCTTACTACGACTCATTCTGGGTTCTGCCTTCAGTTATTCCTAATTCTTCTGGAGTTTTATAAGCTCTTTTGGAGTCTCAGGGAGTGCTTGTGTTAAGGAGATGTGTGTGTAGATCAACTTAAGAGCTCTTATCTACTTCTGCCATTGTGTTGTGTTTTGGTGGCTGGATTGCAGTAATGTCTGATGTGAAAGAAGGGTCCAAGCATCATTAAAAATACCCACCCACTAGTGTGTGCTGAGGGGCTTGCATGGTATGAGACAATGTCAGCCCTGAAAGGACTGTCTACCGCCTTCTCCAAATCCCACATTCTTGTCAAACCTGTTCCCTTTGGCTAACCCGGCTTTTTTTCTGACTGAAACAAGAACCACTCTTCCAAACAGCTCTGCCAGAAAAGTGAGGCCTTCCCAGTTTGGTAACAGCTGTCAGAGATGGTGGCAAGCAGCTGGGTGCAGAGAGCCCTAGATGAAATATCCTCTCCCGTGGTAGCTGAAGCTGGCAGAGGGTTGTTGCTAGAAAGCCTAATGCACCATGAAGCATGTACATTCAGGGTAGAAGCCACCTGAGTATTTACAAAACGTCTGCAAATAAAATAATGGTACGAAACAAAAGCATGCCTGGATCACAGAGTTGTCACGTGTTTTGACTGTCCTTGTGTAGATGATGACCAGGACTAGTGTGAATGTGAATCAGTTGTTGGTGAAACAGGTTCAGAACAAGAGAAAGCCTGCCGTGATTTTGCAAGTTTGATTTGAAGCAAAATGCTGTGCTTTTGCACTCTGAGTGACTCTTTTGTTTATTGTCAGGCCCTCCACTTCTATGCACAATCAACTCACTCAAACTTAAATAAAATATTAAAATGAGTGGTTAATAAGTCATTCAAGTGTTGACTTAGCAGAATCTTTTAACTTGCCCACTTTAACAAACTGTCATACTGATGTTTCTGGGTTTGACACCTTGATGACAAGTAGTTCTGGAAGATAGATGTGTGAGTCCAGGGACCTCGGAGCACTTAAGTTTCTGCTGGTGTGTTATAAATATAGAAGTTCCCAGTGATAAATAGCTCTAATGTGAAATACTGCAGAAGTGAATTCACCCCAACACACACAACCCTAGTTCATTGATGTCAGGGGATCTGCGTGACTGTAGCTGCAGGGCAAGCTTCAGACATAGGCAAAGTCAAGAGTTGCCCAGGGCAGTGGACTGCCTTAACTGCCTTCTGTGAGAGTTTAGACTTCAGTCTGTTCAGAGTATCAAAGGGACAATAACAAGGTATCTTTCATCAAGTACGTATGCAGTGTGGAGGGAAAACTGCTGAAAATTAAGGAGCTTTTATATTTATTAGAGAAAGACCTCTCTGCACCACAGAATGAAGGTATGATGGCAGAATGTGTTGGGACTCCTGGACTAGCCAGGGCAGATAATGGTTATGATTAAAGACGTAGGGCGGCTAATGGTTATGATTTATGCCGCTAGCATAAATTGGAGTACAAGTAATGCCTGTGCCTTCTTTTTTATGGTATAGATGTATCGGGCAGCGTACCAGAAAGGTTGCCTCCAGTTGCTATCAATTTGTCTGGAAAAAAATTACTGCCAGATCTTACAAACTTTGCCTGGATGTATTGTAAGATAAAACAAAATCTGCTATCTAGAAGTTGGATGCCAAAGAAAACTGAACATAAGGGACAAATTTTTATTATCTGCTACAGTAAATTATTGAGGAAAGTGATTTTTTGATCACAACTTTCAGTCTCTAAATAAGAATTTGTTTTCTAAGCGAGGTGCTTTTAATTCAGCTGCATTTTATTGTTTTTGATATAGAAGTTGCTGGGAAACATTCCATGTACTCTCAAGTAGATCTGGTTAGGTGATTGCCAGAGTTCTTCCTGCCCTTAAAAATCTTTGGAGACCAATGTGTGTTCTGTATGCCTTTGAATTTCCTGCTTTTGCTTGGGATAAGAATTGTTAATACCTCCTGCTCATGTATTTCTGGCTAAAATTAAAAGATAAAGGATGACGTGTAATGAGGTACTGTATTTCATTTTAAGTCTTTTTGTTCTCTTTCTGTTGGAGAGGCAGGTAAGGCATCTCCTAGTTTAAGTAATGAGTTGAGCTTCTCAGTTAAAACTAGAACTCTTAGACCTTTCTGCATCCAGAATAAACTGGTAGGACCAGTTTTTACATTTCTGATCTCTTTGGTTCCCCAACACCGAACTTGTATTTCCAAAATCTCTTTCTAATGCAACTAGGGTGGTGGAAATGGATGTGGATGTCTAGAAAAAAAGATGCCAATAACTGGCTGATGATGTAATCTAGACTTGCCCAGAGCAATCTCTGGTGTTCGTGTCATTAAAACAATTGAGACGATTTCACTAGTATTTTTTCTTGCTCTGTCTCCTGCAGAGTGATGCCAGGTTAACTGGCTAGTATAGATTAATAGGTTATTGAACAGGGATTGCTGTTGCTCAGACCATTTAGTTCATATGCACTGCTTCAATCGTGTTATCACTGTAAGCGTTCTTATTGATTAGCTTAGAAGCAGTAATTTCCCAACAGATTATGGGAGCCAGTATGTAATGAATGTTTCTGACATCAAAAAAACTTATTCATGGAAAAGTATGTTAGATATTATCTAGAATAAAATATAGGTATTATATATTATGTATATATCTGTTGGTCAGCTTGTAATAAATAATACAAAAATATTTTTATCACATCCTGTCACTCTTATCTGCATAAGTTTGCTTAAAATCATATAAAAGTTTGTCTCCATGTGCTCTAAACAAACTTGACTTTTTTGAGGTGAACTATTTTTTGCTCAGTCAAGGGAAAAAAAGAAAGGTTTCTTCAATTTATTCTTATGAGAAATAGGAATTTAAATTATTTTTATATTATTCTGTGAAAAAGATCTGGATTTGGATGGATTTGAGAAAAGAGAAGGCTGCTGTATTTTAGTTAAACTCTATGCAAGCTGGTGGTGCTATTGCATACAGATTTTGCTAATAGGAAAGTTTGATTTTTTTTTGGGTTGTATGGATTGCCTTTTCATGAACTCTGTTTTGAATTTTTGGGTTGAGTGAGCCTGCAGAGGTTTTCAAATCTGTGACTGGAAGCTTTTCCAAACAGTTTTCTTCTCAGCTGGAGAAAATTGTGCAACATTATTACAAATCCTTACTGGCAAGGCATTTTGGTCAGTACAGCATGATTTTCTTCTACTTTTAAAGATCATTTTTCACCAGACGGGAGCATGCTTGTCACTTGAAACTTTCTAGCTCTTTTCAAAATTCCAGGGCAGCTAATATACAAACTCAGGGACGCACAGCTTACATGAATTTGGTTAGCTATTAGAGACTTCCATTTTTCGCCTTCTCCCACCAGTCTCTCTCAGTATTGTCAGGTTATCTCTGTACATGCTTAGGGCGCACATGCGAGCTGTTTGGCTGCCTGCGTGCCTGGCACAAGCCAGCTGGCCTGTGAAGCGGTTTGGCTGCCCAGACCTGTACAGTAGGTGAAGGCTAATGTGCGGTGGACTGTGACCTGAAGTAGTGAATGCACCTAACAAAGTGAAAACAGATGATAATGGAAATGTAATTTAATAGACATTGCCTTGTATGAGCAATGGATGCTGCTACATCTCCATCGCATGACTAGAGGCCAAAATATTGGGAGTGTCATGTCCATTGCAGTTTTGCCCTGCTGAAGTTCTGAATAGTGACTGTGTTTGGCATAAGGAGGTGGAACGGAGCTGCTGTGTGCATCACATGCAGCTGTATTATGGAACGTTTACACATCGCGTTGGGGGTTGCACTGGTATCAGCAGTGGCTGTGGTTTAGCAGCTGTATATCTACTGCTGCCATCTTTGTTCAGCTGTCGTTTTGCTCTCTGTCCCCACGCGACTCCCCAGTTAGGCACTCTAGCACAGTCCTCTCATCCCTTGAGTGGTCATTTGCACAGTTGTTTGAAGCAGAGGTTTGAGGGAAATTTTGGACAGGGTTTCTGAGACAAAATAGAAAGTGCAGAGCTTTTAATTTACCTGTGAAGCACAACTGTTTTGCTATGTAGTTTTGAAGTGAAGATGAGGCTGTATGGGTTAGTATTATACTTAACACATTGACAACTTTCACTTGAAAGCTCGAAAATTCACTTTGCCACACATCTCATGTAGCTCAGTCTCTCTCATCTCCCTTATACTTATTAACTATTTTGTCAGTGCATTACCAGAAAAATAGGGTTCATGGTACTGTGATCTTAAACATGTGAAGAAACTGGTTTTAGGGGGTTTATGTATCAAAAATATCTCAATGGATTTTCTTATAATAGTCACCATTTAGAAGAGACCAGAATTAGAAGTTGTCACCTAAAAAAAATCTGCCTCCTTCCTGAATAATTTGGAATAATTCAGTATAGTAGAACCCACTTTGTAGTTATGGTTTCACAAACAAGACCATATTTATAATCTAAGTTCCCAGTGTAGGTTTGCATTTATTTTTGTAAAAACAAGGTTTGACAACTAAGCAAGAAGTCTTGTGCAGATAATGTGGACGGGTGCTTATAGTTAACCATCTCAATCTGACTTTGCAAATTGGTTTATACTACCTACTTTATGAATCTGTTAATGAGCCAAGATAGCTTCAGATACAGCGACATGTAAGTTTTACATATATTTACATACTATGTATTTTTTATAGCTATAGCTGTGACTCTGTTTATTTAGCTGACACTTGTTTATATAATAAATGCCAAATGTGCTTTCAAGTTTTTGAGTGTTACACATATGTGTATGTCAAATACCACATAAGCTTTGTAGTCAACTAGAGGATGTGTAGTGTAGTCTACTAGTATGCTTTGGACTCTGCTGGAGAGAGGATCTGTGATTTATTGTTTGGCTACTGAAATGTCAGTGGTGATGTGCTTTGCTGCTGACCTGTTCTGGTATTATGCTGTAATGGTTACAGTGGTCTAGAGATATCAGGGGCTTGGGAGAAGCAGGGGCTGGAGGAAATGCCGATGATTAGAAAGCAGCTGGTACTGGTAGGGAGAAATTAGGGTAAAAATGTAAAGTCAAAAGGGAGTTTGGATTATGTCAGTGAACATGTATATGGGACTTAGCGTATCGACTCCATGAAACAGAAGTGCTGCTTCTTGCCAGAATAGAGTTTCTGGCATCTGTCTTGAAATAGATGGGTTACTTTGTGTTACGTCATCCCAGTGTTGCTACCAGAGGCATAGATTATACTTCTATGTAATCACTGCAAGGTGAAGGTCTGTATTTATGGCTTATGCTTCCTAGAGTGAATGTGTTAAAGTGTGCTTTGCTTGAGTTCGCACTGTCTGTGTAAAAGACTAGTGTGTGCAAAAGTAGATATGAACTTAAGGAAATGGTTTTTTATATCTTGGCATTCTAATGACTTCCATATTAATTACAAGCAATTAATAAATGCAGTGATGATCTTCCTAGCTGTTGACCTGTAAACATATGGTATCTGAGAAGCAAGATGTTTTAATTTGGGCCTGTCAAGTGTTGTAAAGGCTGTACAGACCAAATTCTGCATTCATCGATGTGTGGGCAAGATGCTTGCAGAAAATGCATTTGCTAAAATCATAACTGAGATCAGAGTTTGGCCTTGCAGTGAGAGTCACTTAACAATGCTGCTGCTGCTAACTCTTACAGTGGGACACAATCTGTTTCCATTGTTGTACTGACTCTGCAAGCAAACAAAAGTATTCTTAGTGCTGTTTTTAAAGGTGCAAAGTAATTATTTTTGCCATCACAATGAAAGATTGGAGAAGTTTCTGCCAAAAAAGGAGGAGTAATTTTAATTTTTTTTTTTTTTGTAAACTAGACATTAAGCAGGTGAAACATTTCCCATGTTTATTATTGCAAAGTATTGTCATCTCTTTGAACTTTAACACTGTAAATATGTACTGGCTGGCTAGATGAAAAGATAATGTGGAAGAGAGCATTAGTGATCTTGGTCATCCTAAAAGGTGTTTCTGCACCTGTTGCACACTGAGACTCAGGCGTGTACAAGTAGGCAGCCTCTAGACTATGAGAGGGAAGAACTAGAATAATGGAATATGATGCTTTCACATCCTAAAAGTCAGTGAGACTGGATCTTTCCCTTCATTCCCTCCTGACTATGAAGAAGGGTGTCTCCACTCCCACTGCCTTTGTCCTGAGGTTCCCTTTGCCTAAGGTGGCCTGGATGAAGAGGGATCTTTACCTAAAACTTCACACACTCACATAGCTGATCTGTCAGTAAACCCAAACTATTGAAATGCAGAGAGAAAGGTGTGAAACTAAACCACACCTCTGCAGCAACCCATCCAGACTGATCCTAAGTGAAAACTGAGGTGTTTGATGCCCTCTGAGATTCTGTAACCTCCTATTATACATCTCTCAGTTGCATAGAAGTCCACCTATATTGAAAGAGGGGACCAGAGCACACTCCTGACACTCCCTTGTTTACAGGTCACTCTACCCGTCTTTTTAGCAAGTTTTTTGAGCTTTTGTCTTGGCCTTTTTTTAATCAGATCTTGAGAAATTGTTATTCTCCCCTATGATATCCAAGCCATTTCACCTAAGTTTGGAGAACGGTGGTTTAGGTGAGGGCAGTACTGTGTTAATGGAAACTAGGGAAGGTGCTATTTTTCCTGAATTTCATCTGACTGATGTATCTATCCAGAGACATCACTGACTCCTTCTAGCAATGGCGAATGATGTATACAATAGAAACTGGGTCTCATGTCCTTTTACAAAGGTATTGTTGTGGCATGTGGTGAAGAGTGGACATATTGCTGTGCTTTGTGAACACCGACACTCCCTACACACTTCATAACCTGCATTAGAAAGATGGCAGAGTTTTTTGGAGTTGTGGATTAACTATGAAACAACCCTTAAAACAATAAATCTTACCTGAGCCAAGAATAAATAATCTCTTTGGGCTGCTTGCTTAAGGATCATGTGCTACTTCAGGCATGCTTGTAGCTGTTATTAATAATAATCATTGTATCACGACTGTCAGTGGTTACAGTTTTGGGGTTTTTTTAATATTTATCTATTGTGAAAGGAGGTAGGGGAATGAAAAGCAGTGTGAATCCATGTGATCTTGGAATGGCAAACAGGAACTCTTCTCCTCTGGACGTTCCAGTGGCTTTATTTTGACTTTGGGGGAGCAGCCTTGTGAAACAGGTAGGGTCTGGCAAAGCTGTCTCCTGTGTCAGTCAAAGTCCAGTTTTGTCATAAGTCCAAAGTCCAGCTGGTTGTTATAGGCAGCTGCAATATAAAGTTCCAACAAAATTGCTTTTTAGTGATTTTAAACTTCGTATTTAGTGTAAAACAGGAGCTGGGGGGTAGGGCTGGTGTTTATTCCTACAGAGGTTTTTGCTGGTTTTCCACCACTGAGCATATTTGAGGGTTAAACTGAGCAAACCTGTACGCAGTCCCACACCATAACTCCGACCAAAATTAGGCCATTCTGTTCATACAGTTCCCATCAACCATCACCACTTTTCTAACAGCCTATTCACATGTGGGGCCTTCAGCTGGGAGAACAACAACAATAAAGTAGGTTAATAAATGTTTGTTCGTTTTTAGTTAGAAGTTGCAAAGGATGAGAGACGTTGAAGTATTATGGGTTGGCAGAAACTCAGCAGGAACCTCTGGAAGGAAGACAGAAGGATATGGATTGAAGAAACTGCAGCCCTGAGGGCAATCCTCTAAAAATATATTAGAACTGTCAGTATAATATTATTCTCAAGACACGCAAGTCCCGCACTCTTAATCGAAAAGTGCCAGGGGTAAGGTGCTCACCTTGAAACTCATTATCTACTTAAAATAATTTCTTTCATTTGCTACTGCTAAGGACTTGTTTTAAACTGAAGTAAGAGAGCCTGAAATACCATTTTTTTTGTTGTTCTAAGAGAGAGTTGTCTTAAAGGGAATGGCATACACCAGCTAATAAGGCCTGGTTTATTTAGGATATGTATTTATGATTTACCAATTATTTAGTGCCTCTGAGTTTGATAGTATTTCTCTCTCACCCCAAAATATTGCAATATGGGAGGTTTAATCATAACTCTAGTTCAAAGTACCTGTCTATATGATATGTATGTATTTATCATTACATGTATCTTTGGGCACTACTGTGGCCCAGGGGGCTGCTTTCGAGACCTTGTTCTGAACTGGTTGTGGTCTAACTAAACAAAAGAAGCAGCAAGAAGAGATAACTATCATTTATCAGAACAGACTGGGAACAGAAGCATAAAAAATTCAGTGACTTATGTAAAGTCATGTGCAGAATCTTATACACCCACAAGATTTATTGAATATGATTATTGATTACTACATTTTTTTCCTGATAATTATAAAATGAGAGAAGAATTTGTGCTATGATTAGGAATCTGATATCCTGTCCTTAAAGCTCAGTGCAAATAGTTGAAACACTAGAAAAATGAAACACGACAATTTACTAACAGGACAGAAATAAGCTCTCCTCTGTCAGTTGAAAGCTGAACCCCAGGGGAGGTGATGATTATTCTTGAGTAATTCATATCAATCTGTTGCAGAGGAGGAGAGAAAGAGAAACTGAAGACTGGGAGGGGCAGTAGGGTGTTACATCTTTAAGGGTTGCTTTACTTATCTCCAGGGTTCACATTTAATCCAGAGTTCAGTTCAGCTGTTTGCAAAATCAATGTCTCTGTTCCTGATTCACCTTCAGACTTGTAGGCATATCTTGGTTAATCCTGTGATTCAGGAATAAGGCAGCCATGTGTGCCTGGAGACACCCACCCATAGCACAAACTATGCTCTAATTTCTCCTGGGATCTATTTGCATAGTTATCTTAGTCGCACAAAACAGGAGCTGAGTGAGCAAGGAGCTAAGTGACCCTTCTCCAGCTCTCACCTTCCTTACACTGCTAGGAGTAGGAGCACTCATCTAACAGGTTGTTATTGAGAGTGGCGAAGTAATTGACTCGTTCAAACTGATAAATACTTCATGCTTCCTGAGCTGCACAGTAGCAACAGGAATTAGTCTTGCCTTTTCTTGCCTTCCCTTCAGACTTGCCAGAATGCAGAAGGGTAACCGCCCCAGCAGAAGCAGTGGATGCTAAGGCAGGCTGCTCTGTGCTTGGCGGGGGGACCAAAACCTGACAGCATCCCGCCATGAGCTCAGCAAGGATGAGAGCTGTGGCAAACCAGTGAACACTGAGCATCTTTGATGGTTTTTTACATCCTTATTGCTTATGCAGGGAGATTAACAGCAACACTCAAAAGCTGAAGCAAATGGAGTGGCTTGCTGTTCTCTTTAGCTTTTCCCTTGTTTCATTTCAGTATTTAAGTTGCAAATCCAAAGTATGATTTTGTTTATTTTTTTCCTGCTCTTCTTTTTCTTGGTGGCGTTGAGTGGTGTGGCAGTGTCTGACTGTGCGAAACAAACAGAAAAAATCCTGACTCATTCCGGGAGGAAGGGGATGATGGCTGCTTGATTTCATCAGTGGGAGCTCTGCTCCAGAGTTCATCAATCCTTAGTCCTGTCAGCCTGAGACAGAAGGGACCACGCAGCTCTTTTAGGAACACGGAAATCACGTAATCCATCATCTGAATACCAGACGTTGCTGCTGGAAAGGGTTGATTATTGGTCCAGAACTTACTAAATTCAATAACAGTGTTTCTTTCACCTCCGCAATCCCTGGGTCATGGTCCTCACTGTATTAGCACTTTTAGGAACAAAGTCTGTCCCTGACACTGAATTACAGTTCTCAGTCCAATACATTTCTGGAATTCTAAGGTTCACTTCTCCCCAACTCACTACACTTCTTCATTGTCCTTGTGACTTGTTCATGGCAGGATGAAGTTATTCTTTAAGGCCACTTTCATGAGCAACTTCAAGCTATGCTCACTAAAAGTTTTACTGTTCAAGCCTGTGTTCTGTGACTGCTTTATACTTCAAAATCGGTCTTCAGTGTGTCCTTTGAAATCTGCTTTTATGCAGAAACTTGTAGTATCCTTGAAAACTGGCAGGCAACCCTGGAAAGATCTCATTTTGTGGAATGTAGAGTTGCATCAAGTAGGTGCTGAAGAAAGTTTCAGGCATTTTCTGTATTCCTTCTTGGAACAAGTGCTCCTTGTAATTTGGCTCTTTTGTAACCAGGTTACATGTTTCTTTAGCTTATATTCTCATCAAAATATTTTGTGTAGTTTATGTAGTTTTTCTGAAAAATGAAACAATTTAATTTCTTTGTTTGGTGGTGAGGCACTGGGACAGGTTGCCCAGAGAAGTTATGGACGCTTCACCCCTGGAAGTCTTCAAGGCCAGGTTGGATGGGGCTTTGAGCAACCTGGTCTAGTGGAAGGTGTCCCTGCCCATGGCAGGGGGGTCGGAACTAGGTGATCTTTAAAGTGCCTTCCAACCCGAACCATTCTATGGTTCTACTTGAAATATTTAAATAACCTTCTACATGCTTGCTTCCAAGGGCTTGAAGGTAAATAACTCTTGGCAGCACTTTCTAGAGCATTGCCTATTCAGCAAAGGGTGGATGTAGCAAGGACTGTCTTCAGTGCTTGCTGGGCTGCACAGAGAACCAGGGCTTGTCCATAGCGTGTGACAGGCTTTAGCACAAAGATACACACGGTGGTATGTTAATGTGGCACAGCAGAGTACTGCATGGGGATAAGAAACCCAACCCAAAATGAGTTGCAGACAAGCTCCATCCATGCCACTTCTTAGCTAGTGAGCTTTTAGGTTATGCCACATGTGTAAGGGATGTGCCTGTGGTCAGACAGGACTAAACACTGAATAATGGATGTGGCTGTGTTGTTGGGTGTGGACATATACGTCTTTTGCCTGTGCTTAAAGCCGGCTGCATGCTGGTGTGGAGGCTTGGCAGCTGCAGTAGTTCGGTGTTGTGTCTGAGGTAATAGATCTGCCTCTCAGCAAGGCTTATTACCGCTGGTCCAGTGCCATAGCAATGCAGCCATATGGCCCCTGGACTGGAGCTGCCTTGCCTCAATTAGGAGCATGCAGAGAGGGAGATTGCGCATGTCTGCACTGGTCTGCATATGCACGCCCTCTGATTTCCTAAGTTGTGCCCTGTGTATTCATCAGAGAGTGCCATTCTTCAGCCTGCTGTGCCGTCGCTCCAGCTCTGGCGTGGGACACGCTGCTCTTCAGTTTGCTCGGGGGTGCCCACACTAGGAAATGTATTTCCATCCTGTTGCCACAGACCTCAAGAACACTTAGTCTGATATGCTTAGACATGGCTGTGGAGGTATACAAAAAGTCACCCAAATGAAATCTGCCATCTCCATCTAGTTTGTTTATTAAAAAAAAAAAAAAGGAAGAAAGAAAAAGCGGGGAGGGGAAGAAAGAAAAAGAGGGAAAAAAGATCAACTTGGTTTTAGGAGCACGAAGAAAGCAAGAACAGTGCTATGCCCTATGTTATTGCTACTTTAAACAAGCTGATTGCAGTCACTATACAGTGAAAATAAAAATGACAGAATCATCAATTTACATCTCAAATTAGAGTAATTATTTTCTTCTTTTGTTAGAGAGAAAGGTTAAAAGGTTTGACCAGAGGTATTTATAGGGAACCTCACATGTCTTTAGTGGAGTAATAGGAATGTGTCTGACGTAATTTGAAAATTACATAGTTTACCTTGGGGCAAGCAGTGTGAGAAAGGAAGCAGCAGGGAACTTACCAATACTTGTCTTCTGTGATGAAGAACAAATGTTCATTTAGTCCTACACATTTTTAATTGCTCATCCCAGGTTCTGGGGGCTGGTGGGCTGGGGCGCATCCTATTTGCAGCCCCATGATAAGCAGCTGTTTCCTTGGCAAATTCATTTCTGAAAGTGAGATAATCCGATTTGAATGGAGCTGCAGACACCCACTCATCATGCCAAGTGAGGAAAAAGGGGAAAAAAGAAAGATTTTTCTCTGCTTCTTCCTTTGCACTCTGCTACGATTCAAGGACAGATAAAAATCTTGGCTTTGTTTCTCTCTTTCTCATTTGTGGCCCTTGATAGCTTTGTAAGCTTGGTTATTTTTCCTGGAAATTACAAACTCGCTTCATTCTCCTTGGTGTAATTCTTGAATCTGTAAAACTGAGGCTGTGCCAATACACAGGATTTTGATTCTGATTCAGCAAGGAATATAAGCAAGTGTTTGATTTAAAGCACATTTTAAGCCCACCTGTATTCAGCAGAGCTCTCAGGCTATTTGTATTGAGGACTTGCAGTGCCCAAGAGTGCACAAAACTCCTCATAATATTGAGGAAGTATGGGCGTCTGTGCGCTGTACACCTCCAGGAGTCCATCTCTTATTTATCAGGTGCCACAGTTGTTCAGCAATTTCACAGTAAATTTTTGAAAGTTTTTCACCTTCACTTTAGAAGAAGAAATGCTTTTGTATTTCACTGTGACTTTCCTCCTAACCCCCTTCTCTATTTTTACGTTTTCTCAAATTGTCGCAATATGCTAGAACTTGGATGAATCTTTCTCTAGGCGCAGGTGTCTCTTACGAACTGCCTGAACAGTATGATGTGCAAACCACATTGCTCTTTCATCAGCTTCCCTCGGGCCCTGATCCATCTGAGACTAATCAACAGTCACTGACTTGTCAAATTTTCTCCTCTCTGCACTTCCACACAGTGCTGTGCATGAATGTAAACTGAGGTATGAGTGAGTCTAAGCCTTGCACAGCATGAAGTTGGAAATATCCAGTGAAGTGAGGAACAAGCATGGATGCAGCGCTAAAGAACGGGCCAGAGGCTGCGGGGCTTTCTGGAAGGCAGACACAAGAAATTCCTTTTATTTTTTTAATTTTCTAAGGCAGAGCATGTACCTAATGGCTCAGAAGGTTGTTTGGCTTCCCAGACAGGCTGCATAGTAGAGAGAGCGGGAGGCAGGGGTGGCAGCTGGCCAGGCTCAGCTGCATTATGCTGAGAACAGAAGGAGCACAGGATCAAGGAGCACTGACAAAATATTGAGGCCCAGTCTGGGGAATGCACATCCTGGCATAGAAAAGTGTTTGAAAAAGTTCATATCTAACACCTGGTTTACTGTGTGGTGACTTGCTGAAGAGGGACAGTAACTGCAGCAAGACCCATCTGAGACAGGCTCTGCCAAGTGACCTGCAGAGATTTGCTCCTCCAGAGACCCATTTTGCGGTGGGAAAGTCTAAGTCATCATGAGGGCACTCTGCTTATGGGTGCTTCCTCTCTGTGCTGGTAGCCTTGTCAGACCCTTTGTGGCTGTCATTCCTGAATAACTTTTATCTTTCTGATTCTAATGTTATAAGCTCTATTCTGTCATAGACACTTTTTTTTTAGATTAAGAAAAATAACGTTTCACCCTCCCTGCAGCTGTGTACAGTATATTTACCATTAGATAACAACACCCTTAAGGCAGCATTCACCCAAGCCTGTATGTCTGTAAAATTATATCCCAGCCTCCCCAGAATGTGTCTTCACTATGAAAAAGAAGGTACTTCAGTAATATGTCAGGAGCAGTGAGTGTCTCCACAATAGAAAAATACATTTGTACTGCCTGCTTAGATGAGGAACTGTCTGCCTTAGAAAAAGTATTGTTTCCATATTTAGAAATATGTTTATTTTTGTATCTGTGGAGTATTTTTTGGCTATAACTGATGAATCCTCTGTCTGGGGAATCCTTCTGGCACTGTGAGTGGGCCAGACTCTCCCAACTCTAACTTGTATCATTTAAAGGCTTCACATGGATGCTGTTGTAAGTTGTATAGCAGTGGCAGCCCAAAGGTTAAATGGCTGTCTTTCAGCTTCTGCACAGCAGTTATACGGGATTAGATTTTCTCAGTGGGTCTCCAGGTACTCATTAAATCAGAGAGTTCCCTTGTTATGATTTCTTCCTTTTTCTGTAATCTCTCCAAGGAAGCAAGTGACCTCTTCTCACTGGGATAGTGCAGATGACATTTTCCCCTGTAGCAAACCACAAAACTTTTTTGTTCTGTTCTTAGAAGGTTATTGTTGGGGGGGGAAAAATCCAAATGCCATCTCATGAGAGAGAAAAACGATAACTCACTGCTAATAGATTTATGACAAGATCTTTGTTGCTCTCCATGTTCTGGTGGCTCACATGTCCCTTTGATGCATTTGGCTGAACCCCTCATCCCAGCATGATTTCTTAATTTACTTTCTGAATTTCTTTCTGGAAATACCAGAGTTTCTTTTTGCATAATAAAAAGGATTTGGGAGTTTATGTGTGCATGGAAAGGAACATGGCAAAAGGGCACTGAATACAATGTCTTCCTTTAGCCAGCAGTTGGTGTGACTCTTGCATGCTGGGTGGTCTGGCTGCACTTCATTTACTACGCCTCTACATAAATATTAGCAGATTTAATGCTTAGTAGTTCATAGTTATTCTTCTTACAGGACATTTCTCAGTATCTGTCAGTGGGTGGTATTATACTTTAATACACCAGACTGAGTCCAGCCAGTTTACAAGTGATTTTTTTATGTTCAGCCCATCCCTTCCTCTCAGAGCATTATTAATCTGGTAATGGTGATGTCTCTGATACTAGGAGGACATTCTGAAAGAGAATACTGCTTCCTTGCCAGGTATGTCTAGAAGTCAGAACAGAGAGCAGACCTGGATTGGAATTAATTTTGCAGATTTAAGTTTGAGCCTGAGAAAAGTCTTTAAGGCTCTAGGCTGAATGGCTTCTAAGGTAATGGAAGATGTAACATTTAAAATTCGGAGACCGAGGGAAAGAGGACTGCAGCCTGAGAGCTGTGGCTGGTGGAGGTGGCAGGGGGTACAGGGGATCCGTGACTGGGATGTGCAGACTGACTGCAGCAGTGTGTGCTCATATCTGACAGTTAAGACCTGCCTGGAAGTGCAGTCTGGCATGGCCCGGGGTTGTCCCAGGTTCTACAAGCTGGAAATTCTCTGATGAAGTGGATTTTTCTTGGGAAAAAGTATATTGGTCAAGTCTGACATATTTCACAGAAATCTGCCAGTTTTGAGGAGCTTCTGACAAAACACATCCAGGAATTACTGCAAGTGACCCTGGTGTACTGCCATTAAAACAGGTGCATTGCGCCAGAGTGGGGGCTTCTGGAGTCCCTCCTGGTGGTGCTGACCGCCCTTTGGGTGCCAGCGGTGTCACGGTGGGTCCCACTATTTTTATTGCTCTGGAGCTTTCAGGATTTAGAGGTATCGCTGTAGGGAATCTGCTCCAGGACTTCCACGTCCCTGTTCCAGCACAAGGTGGCCCATGCATTACAGTAGGAAGACCTCTCAGAGGTCCCAGATGTCTGCTCTGCTAAAGGCGGATGAGGCTGCACAAATTTAGATAGGCTTTGGAAATCTGGTGAGCAAGCTGTTTGTCAAGGGGCTGTCGTTTTGCATTCGGTGACTAAGAGTTTGCACATTTGGGTGCTGGAAGCAGAGTAAACTAGAGGGGCCTATGATACCAAGTTGCAGGAGGGGTGATGGGAAAGCTGCCATGGTCAACAGGTTCCTGCCAAAATACAAGATGGGTGTGACCCACCCAGATGTCACCAAGACTGGAAAGGCAGTGACATGAGCCAGTGTTTATCACTTGGTGGAGGAATTGCATGGCATCTTGGCATAACATCCAAAGATAATACTCATTGCCTGGGAGTGCTTTCTCCTTTAAAAGGACAGGAAATAATGGGCATGATGGTAAATCATGTCATGTCTCTCCTGATTTGAGGCAGCACTAGATGGCTTAACTGAAATCATTGTCAAATATCAAAAATAGTATATGACAAGTAATTGATTATAGAATGAACAATATTTGCTGAAAAACGCATAGACTGATTCTTCTCAGATTTCTTTATGCTACTTTTGCAGCTTGAGGAAAGAGGAAATTAACAGCTTTCTAAGAATTAAAGATAATTATTATTAAAGGGACAAAAATTTGCAGGAACTGATCCTTTAGGGTAACAGCAACTTTAAAAAGAGGTTACAGCCCTCAGTCTTTAGAATTTAGCAGCTCTCAAGCTGAAAATTTTGTTAATCCAGAAAATAAGAGGAAGTAGATCAGCTTTTTTGAGCTTTAATATAGCAAACTGCTGCCAGACAAGTAAATTGATCTCAGAAAAGAAGGAACAACAGAATTTGGAAGTACAATAAAAAATAGGATATGATCATAAAACACAACATAAAAACATATGTTTAATGCATTTTTATTTTTTATTTTCCATTTAGTGTTGTGATTATGCCATAGCTAACAGGAGCCATTACACAAATCAGTGGCAGACAGGCTGAAATACTGTTTCAATTACCCTGCTCACAGCAGCTCACCCCAGCTCAGCTATAAATAACTAGCAGATCCTCCATTGCTCCATGGATTAAGATTAAAGATATGCAGATAATTTAAACCCTCAACATACACTCCTCCACTGCAGAATGTATTTTGGAGCCAATTGCTTGTGTGCCCCTGAAACAGAGAATACTGCCGGGAGGCTGCTATCAAACGAAGCATCAGGCTAATAGTATTTTATGACAAGGTAATGATAGACTAAGCCAAATCATTTAATCTCCCTCTATATGTTGCTTTGTGTTAGATAATTAGGAAATGTGTTCTCACCTATTCAGACTCCTTGAGAAATTAGCCAGTCTGTGCCTGTGTGTGACATGCTGTCTCCACAGAAGGGAGCTATATTCCACCAACTAGGCTGGAGGGAAGCTTGTGCCTCAAAATTCTAGTATGCTTAATCTGTTTCAGTTAAGATGATAACTAATACAAACACTTACAAACATAACTTCTCCTCTCTCTCTTTCTCTCCCTCTATTTCTGGAGAGTTGGTGCTGTACCCCTAGGACATCCAAATGACACAAGAAACTAAATTATGCACGGAACAGCATCCCCCAGAAGTTTTCCTATTGTCTGAGTATCTCTGGGCTTAAA
Organism: Pelecanoides urinatrix; assembly: GCA_013400755.1. Lineage (NCBI taxonomy): Eukaryota > Metazoa > Chordata > Aves > Procellariiformes > Procellariidae > Pelecanoides > Pelecanoides urinatrix. Next base: position 105,271 of record VZTQ01004255.1, on the reverse strand, counting down.
ATAAACTGGATTCTGAGATGTAGAACATGAAGAAAACACAAGACATTATAGGTGCTGAGTCAGATGTGAGAGCAAGCCTATTAAGCTGTGTGCTATGAATGCATTGCTTAAAGAAAGTGCTGGTTAGTTGACTGAGAGAATATAATTGTCTTTGAGCTACCTACAGAAAACTGGGTAATTCAACGCAGAATACTGCAGTGTCTACTTTGAGCAGACCAAGTCCTTTTCAGGTCCTTGTCCTTAGCTTTAAAGGTAATTTGGGATTTATATTCATGAACATCTTTCTAGAAACAGGCACTTAAAGCAGCCCTTTCTCACTAGACAGGTGAAAGAGGAAGAACTCTATTTTTTTCCTATTCTTCAGATTTTCCTGAATAGGTCAGTGTTAAGAGCTCATATCCAGGATGTGTGAGACATGATTTTACTGCCCTTAACTTGACTGGACCACAGTCTGCACGTGGTATGGGCTAGTGGAGTGCCCCAGCCACCACAGTCTGCTGAGTTTTTTGATTTTCAGCACACAGCAAAATATTGATTGAGGCCAAGAAAATAAGAGTAAGTAGTAATGTGGTAGCTAACTCTTTTCTTTAACTGCAAAGTCTTGAATTTCAGGATTATTTATCTCACAGTAAATGTTCTTGGAATTACCTTCTTTTTCTCCTCTCCCAGATGGAAGTTACAGTCAGCACGCTATGCAGTAATTAATTTTCTTTTTTCTTTTGTTTTCTGTGATGTGGGGAGTATTTTCCTATTTTAGCAGGGAGGTTAGATAATACATTTTGCTTCGAATGCTAGGGAATTCAACTGGGATCTTGTTTATAGTCCCTGCAGAAAGGGAAGAACATTGAATCTGAGTCTGCCATATTTTAGATAAATTTTTCAGTTACTGTGCTGTGAGGTAATAGCGGGAGATTGGAAGAGAGCCGTGCTGGGGTGTAAAAAGCAGTAAATTACTGAGTTTGTGAGCTCTGCTCTACACATGACCTAGGCAGCTTACTTCTCAGGATGTTGTGGACACAAAAAGAGACAGACATATAGGACACTTGAAGAACTTAGATAACCAGGAAAATCCAGTTCCCAGGTTAGATGGGTTAACTCTGACCCTCTGTATACATTCATTTTGCTCATTCCCATCCCTCTCTGTACTACTTTGAAATAATCTGTTGCTGGTAGTTCTGAACATCTAAATGCTTTATACATCCTGAAGCAGTTTGAGATGTCTGCACCATTTATTGGTGCGCTGATTAATTAACCCCATGTTTTAATGAAGGTAATTTGATCACACTTCTCAGCATACATATGGTGTGTATGTGAATACCTTTATTCTTTCTCCTTTTGCAGTGAAATTGTGCTGATTTATACTGCATGAGGATGTGACCAGACAAGTGTATCTGTACACAGGGGGGAAGTACAGTGAGAAGAAATACAGGAAGAAGAAAAAAACCAGCATCGTAGGAACGGTTTGGACTTTGATTAGCTTAGTGAATAAAGGAAGCCCCTCAGATATTGTACTGCCTCGTGAGGGTATGAAATGGTCAAACAAACATAATCTGCTAGAGGACATCTGTGATACTTTATTCCTTTCTTGTCGGCATGCTTGCCAGAACAGTGGGTGAGTTATTTACAGAGAACCAGAAGTCTGTTCTCTTTTGTTGGTGTTATGTTTTTGCAGTATGACTTCTTCCCCCATTTGCAACGTTGAGACATCATATTACATACACCCCCTTTTTTAGGGGGAAGATGAAAGTACAGTGTGCAGTAAATAGTTCAGAAGTGAGAGGAGGTATTTGTAACCATGACAAGGTTACATGGCTATGAAGAAAAGAACAAGCATCCTCAGATAGTCTTGAGAGATCTGGGAATCTCACACTGCTGGAGTTCCTGAAGAAGACAGTTATGGACAACTTCATAATTGCATAGGTGTGTGGAGTGTCCTCTTCACTGAAAAAATGTCCCCAAGCTTGATGTTTGTTTAGAAGACACGCAGATTTATTTGATTATCAGCTGTGAAAGTGTCATATACACCAGTCACTAATCCAAGGCTCTAATCCATTGCCCTGTGATGAGGTAATTTGCTGTAAAGCATAACTGTAACTCCTGTACTTAAGACATGAGTATTAACAGCCCTCCAAATGAGGTCAAAAAGTCCTTTTCTGCGCTGCAGCTGGCTTTGTACTTTACAGATACTGCTGTGAATCAGCTACTTTACTTTTGCTCTAAATGTGACTTTAAAATGAAAGGGAATTTGTTTCAAAAATAACCACAAGTATGTTTTTTGCCATAAATGCAGCCCTGAAGCTTTTGTTGTGGTAGGACCCGGCAGAGTCCAATCTAAAAATATGCTGATCACCTGACATTCCCAGGGGTATAGTGGTGAGTACTAAAAAGGCTGAGCCATTGTGGAAGCTCAGTACTCTTGTTGGCAGGCGGAGAATTAACTGTGCTTCCGTGGAGAGAAAAGACCATGGCTGCCTGCCCCAGGCTCCTCTCCAGGAGGGAGGTGCAGCTTTCTCCCGGGTGAAGTAAATCGTGGCAGCTCCCAGGCAAAGCCCTGTGAGATGCACCTGCGCGGCTCCGCTCCCAGGGGCCTCCGGTGTGGGTGGGAAGGAGTCATGCCAGCCGCAGTATAAGGCAGAGAGAGAAGTAGTAGTCAGACCTTGCTGAGGGTTCTCTAAACAGCTTAAGATTTCAGATGCTTTTAGAAAAGACTTGGTATCACCTCTGAGTAAGTGTAGTGAGGGAATAATTTCTGTGGTTGGGAAAGCGTAGGTGCCAGAGGGCTGTTTCAAAGGAACTGGTCGAATTGCCTTGAACAAAGCTAGGCAAGCTAAGTTCCCTCTCTTCCAGCTCCCACATTGCATTAATCTCTTGTGATAATGCAGCTTAAGTGAGGGAATTCTCTTTAGTCATTGAAAATAGCAGCAACAACAGTTACCACGACGGAAAGTGCAGAGACTCAAGAATCCTAAGGGGGACTGACAAAGCTTTGCAAAGCACATTTGTTTTCCTAAGTTTTGTGGGGTTGAGAGTTATGAAGTCTTTTGGTTTCTTTTCTAAGATGGGTTTTAAAATTGCATGAAGCAGACACAATTGATGAAGTTTACTATTAAAAAAATGAAGATATGCCACATACAATGACTCTGGCTTCCTTTCAAGACAGCAGCAAACTGAAGAGGCTGGATACAAAGTGCGTCTTGCTTGTCTATATTGTAGGACTTCTTAGCAACCACTTTCTAAGTGCTCTCTTCCACTCCTAATGGCCACTAATGCCATTACAGATGGCTCTGTACCAGATGTAGACAGGCCATTTGAAAACAAGTCACCTTTCTGACAGATGTCTCTTTTCATTGTTTCCTTTAATCAGCTCAGAGTTTTGCACCTTCTAATTTCAGGGAATAAAGAAAGATGTGGTCTGTACCCACCTGAGGGGATGTTTTGACAGGCAAAAAGTGGACAGAGAAACCACAGTGGGTGCCTTTCTCTGCTTGGGTGAACAGAGCCTGTGATCAGTGGCAATTCTGACCTGAATGCAGATTCAAAATTCAGTTCCTGCGAATAGTCTCTATTTGAGCTCAGAATTCACTGTTCGTTTGCCTGGTTCCTGCCAACAATCACATTCTCTACCATGTTCACTTGGAGAAAAGATGAAACGGGTGTAAATACTGTTGATGTGAATTCACTAAGCTATTCAAAGTGACGGTTTCTGTTAGTTTTGTGGCATTCCCTCAGCTCTCTTTGTTGCCATGCAGCCAGTTCTCAGCCATTGTTCCTTGGAGGAATACACCAAGGATCAAAACATTGTAATTAATGCAAAAGGAAGAATAGGAATAAGCTCATATCACAGGACAAAAGTAAAGAACTCATTGCTCATCTGGTGACTGAAAAAAGTGGTCAAGTCCTGACTTCCCCAGCTCCTCATTTTATCTGAGATGGAAGACCCTCTTTTATTCTGCAAATACACCATGAAAGCCTGCTGGCTTTACTTCTTTCACCACCTTTTTACCCATTGTCTGCTAAGGAGTACGATGCTATCCTCCAGTTTGCGTTTTTCCTTCCTTAAGGTAAGCCAATAAGGGAGGTTGCAGAATGGGGTTCTTAAAATGTGTGCCACTGCCTGGTACCAACATCCAGACATTTTGCTTCCAGTTGTATCCGGCAGGATGTAAGCAGTGACTGTGAGCTTGTAAAATGAGGACCTAAGTGCCCCTTCTGCGTAATTAGTACTATTACCTTGTTACATTTATTTCCTATACGCTTAGTTTTGAACTGAAAACCCCGTTCTCTTTTCATATTTTTCTTACAAGAAACCTGTTGTTCTCCCCTCTTCTCCCACCCCCACCACTGTAAGTAAAAAAACCCTGCATTTTTATTTTACAGTTGAGTTGTTTGGCAGGTTCCCTCGTGCTCTAATGAGTTACAGAGTGATTCCAAGGTTGCTTCTCTTTGGTATTGTTAAAGAGCAAGGCCACCTGGTTTAACTGCTTTTTCAGCCTGTCTCTCAGCTGACACTTTTCTCTCTAATTCAAAGAACAGAGTGTTCTGCCATTGCCTGACCTCTCTTTCTTTCACCTTTGACAGCTGAAGTACTGTATGTCAGTTCTGCTGTGATACCATATCTCCATAGCGGTGATTTCCTTGTGGTCAGTGGAAGTTCTATAACCAGTACGGAGATTGAGAGCTCACTTTTGATGTGGTCACTTCCACTGAGGAAGTTCTCCCGGACCAGAAGATAGGTTAGCAGCAGAGAAGTTAGATGCTGATCATCTCCTGTGGCAATCGGTGTGGGGATGGGATTGGATCAGGCAATAGCACTGACGTCCCGGTTCTGATGAGAACATGTTGCCGCTGGTGAATGCCGACCCACTCAACAAAACGAATCAGATGGAGTGGCAAATGGTTTACTTTATGAATACGCTTTCCCACTTGGAACAAGTGCTTTTCATTCTGAAGTTACTGTACAGCACAGCGATTACTGTGTTTTCATTGTCTGCAAGTGTTTAGAATGAATTGAAAGAATTTCAGCCAGACATCAAGTTGTCAAAAGACAACTGTAAGTAGGGCTGGGGCCGGTGCTAGTTGTATTGCCGCTTTCACTGTGCACGTGTCATCATTCACAGTGTATAGAGAAGGCAGAGATCCCTAAACTGTTCTTTTTTAGCTTACGCGCCAAGATGTGATGAAGTGGTTAATTCCATTCCAGAAGCACAGACATGCCGTGAATAATATGTCCAGAAAATGAGACCAAAGTCTGACTATATTCCTGATGGTTAATCTGAAACAAAAGCACACATGCTTTTAGCAGTTGATCTGCAATTAGATAGCTGAAAAGAATTTGAAGAACAAGTGCCTGTAATCATGCTTTTAATTGTGGATAACGCATTCTGTGTTACGGCACAGAGTTACAAAATGTGGCGCTTCTCTGGGAATTCCTCCGTCAAACAGTGTCAGGATGAACAAGAAGCAACACGCTGAATTCTCCTCCAAGGGCTACAGCAGCTGTGGCCATCTGCAGAGGAATCACTGGGCTAAAGCGGTGGGCTATTTCTGAAACTGCTTCAGTATGTTGCAGAAACTTCACTTCCACAAAATACCTTCCCAGAAGGTTTCTCTGAATCTCAGGTGGCTGTGATGTTGCTCCAAAGCAATGAGCAGTGTGAAGAGACGCAGCAGGAACAGCCGACGTCTGGCGGAGGACCTGCAGTGATCGCCACATCGTCACACGTTTTGCGACTTGAAAGCATGTGCAGTCATGGCTGTAGCTCATGTGAGGAGGCTAAAGGGCACCTTTCTTAAAACCTCTTATAGCTCTGTGTTTTGATTCAAATGTTAATTTAATCAGACGAGTTTGAGTTGGGTGCCCATAAGCAGTTCTGCGCTTAGATCTCTGCTTGCCTGGCCTTCCTGCCACACTGAATTCCTTTCTGAACACTGGCTGCTCCCTATCTGGCTTTGGGTACCTCTCAGATTTTTCACAGCGTTAGGATCCATTCCTTTGTGAGAAGAGGTCTGTGGATTTATTGTGTTCCATCAGGAAGCTGTGACTTCAGGATGTTCTCACTTGCAAGCAGAATCAAGATGTCGCCATTGCATATAAAGGTTGTTGCAAGCCCTTCATGCCAATTAAGATGCCTGTACAAGGGCAAAGCAGGCATCTGGAGGAGAGTCCAGTATTTGTTCAGACCAGAGATGTAGTCTTTGTGCTAATAGCAAACACACCTCTGAGTCGAAGGTGTTAGTCTCTGTCGTTCCAGGCACCTTACACCAATACTTTCCTGCCAAAAGTAGCACAGGAGAGTGATGTCTAATAACGCCTGGAACAGTGGCAATGAAAAGGTGCCTTCTGCCTTGTGTTCAGGACACTGAACAAAGTCTGAGCAGCTGCACTTTTGGGAGAGAGAAGTGAATCGATAACCTGATGAGGATTGTCAAGCAATGCTGTTGTCTGCAGTGCTTTTAATGGTTTTGGTCAATAAACTGCAATTATTTTACAAATATGTGTGGTGTTCACTTCTGAATCTATCTCCCTGCTTCCTATATTAATTTTTAGAAATGAGAAGTATCCTAAGTGCTTGCATTGTATGAAATCTGTATTTAAAATCAATTGGTATTTAACAAAGGGCCTGCCTTTGCTTATTCAAAAAGCACACATATAAAGTGCCATGTCTTCTGTAATACATTTTCGCCTATTTTTTTAATACAAAATTCATAATTTTCCCCTATTTTTAATACAAAGTTCATAATAAAAAATCTAAATCATAATTTGCAAATTTTCAGAGGCACTTCAAAAATATATATTTCTTCTGTCTTTATTTTCTTCAGAGGTTGGAATTTGTCCAAGTATCAGAATATAATTTGCTTCACAAAATTTAAAAGAAGAAAGTAATCTCCAGATACCTCTAGTATGTGAATTTCTCTGTCTAAATAATTTTTATTTCTGCTGTGCTGTAAATTTTAATATATACCCCTTCATTTTAGATTAATAATATAACAATATAAAGATTCTTTTTACTATACTTCACATTTAGTTACCTAAGGGGAATTTGCTTTTCCCTTTAAATATTGAAAAGAAGCAATGGGGAGGTAGGAGGAGAGGATACTGTTAGTTTATTTAAAACAGAAACCAAGCTTAGCACAGGAGGTAGGGTTTTGCCATCTACTCTCCAAAGTAAATCAACACCATAGCTTTTAAATATTTAAAGGTGTGCTACTTACTCAAATGTGCAGGTATCTATAAAAAAAAGGCAAGAATGAACTTATCCTTAGATAGTAATCTTCCTCCTCAGTCTTCCCAGAGGATCAGCAAGAGCAAAGAAAAGCAAAAGTTTATTAACAAAGAGATAATTGGAACATTTTCAAAGATACAAAGGTGCTAGGAGGTGTTTCAAAGTACCTGGGTATCCAACTCCTTTGAGAGTTGGAATATTTCTCCTGTTTTATTTACCATTAGTTAAGTAAGTAGTGGACACAAGCCTCTGACCTTGCTGAAAGAGAATATTCTGATAATTGCCATTGAAACCTCTTGCTAAAAGAATTTTCTTCTGCAAAACTTTTTGATTTCCTAAAGCATATTCCAGTGAAAGCAAGATCTTCTTGAATGTTCCTGACATTTTATCTTTGAAGAACTATTAAAATGTCATCTCATTTGCCTAAACGGGTTAATCAGATAAAGCTAGGAGGGGGAGGATATAGAGAAGAGAACCACTGAGGCACGCAGAAGCACTGAAGTCCTAATGGAGGAGGAGCGGTGTTGGCCCCATCTGGCATTCAGCCCCTCCCAGCCAGCTCCTTTCCGTAGGAACTGGCATCTATGCAGACAGCCCTCCCTGGGGTTTGGGGTTTAGGGTTAATCTAGCTGACACAGCAGCTGCTGACTCTATGTATGCTGGCAAAATGCAGGAGCTCAAAAAGACACAGAATGCTCCTAAGCTGCGAGAAGTTTATGTTAGAGAAGGACAACTGTATAAATCTTGTCACTTCAGAACAAAATGGCTCCTACCAGCAGAGTCCCTGTTTCAGCAAACGTCTCTAGCTGATGCTTGTTTTTGTTGGCTGATGTGCTTAAGCCACAGTATACTTACTTTTCTGCTTTAATAGCTTGTTAATGTCATTTTAAATTAACAGTATTCATTTCGAGTAACCTCTGTGTTTCGCACACTGGTCAGACTGTTGCAGGAACAGAATATGTAAAGATTTGCTAAGGTAAATAAGAATAGGTTTGAGATTAGCTACTGCATATTTTATATCTATTGTATATTTTTACATAATATGGAAAAGTGACTTGATAGCACTATATAAGGTTTTATTCTGTTTGTAAAACCAGTCTTAAAAATGCTTTGTGGAATACTCACAACAGGGACCATTTGCCTCCTTTGCTGGGAAAAAAATCCCCAGCTTCCTACTTACAATCCTAAGGGTATGGTGCAGCTTTGAGAAACTACAAGCGTGTTCAGAGGGCATGCCTGACTCACGGGCTCACTCGCATGCTTTTCCCTATTCGGTTTCATTCCCAACATCTGCCACTAGTGATGTGAATTCTGCAGTTCTTTGATATTACAATAGGCATCCTTTCACGAAGCTGCAACTCCAGTGGCAGAAGCAGCAGGAGCACCTAGAGACGTGACTGGTGGTGATGAAATAGTAATATATTTCTGGGATCATGTTTCTGGAATTAGGAAGCATAGCACGTACGGAAAGGCATTTGCAGGTCTACTCTTGGAGTGGACTAGTGCGTGGACTGATTAGGTGGAGCCTGAAAACACAGCATCAAATTGCATCTTGCGGTAATTAAAGGTGGAAAATTGACTGTCCAGAGACACAAGGGCAAAAAGGACCCTAGACCAAATCCTCCCCATTTCCAGAATGCATTATGTGTTTATGAATCAGTAGGATATTAGCCCTTGCTATTTTAAAACAAAAGCCTAGAACTTTGAAGGCCTTCCTATTTTTTCCTTAGAGCCTGCTAATCATGTTTTCGAGCTTTGTATTAGCCATTTGAGAGACAAAATTAAAGAAACTCTTTTAAACAGAAGAAAAATTTTCATCATGTTTAACACCTGTTTAATTGTCTCTTCATGTGTTTGTTATGAGATATTTTAAAGTATAGTTACATAGGTCCTGGTGGTGTAGCAGGACCACGCTCGGAGGGGAGGGAGGGCTGGATATTGCTGTTCTCTTTGCGGTCAGTGGGAGTTCTGTTAGAGCTGAAGCCTTCTTGGAACAAATCAAGACTATTGAATTTTTGCTGCAGCTTTTAAAACAATTGGTAAGATTTTGTAGTTGCTTCAGGGTGTTCAAAAGGTTCAATGGCTGCAGTACCAGACTTGTAAGCTTTTGAAGGTTGCAAATAGATTCACAGATGAGCTGTGCTACGGGAGAGCACAGGGCCCAGTGACTGCATTCCCTAGGGCCCCGGCTGCGCTTTAGTATTTAGTACGTCCTAGGAATTTTCATGACTCTCCCATTCTTGTACACCTAGTCTCTGTAAAAGACAGTGGGATAATACTCTTCCCTTTTAAAAAGCTAGATAGAGAGGTAATGATGCTTTCACACTGTCATGTCTCTGCACTGACACGGTACATCATTGGAAAAGGCTTGAAAATGGTAAAAGAGACACATCAGAATAGGCTGGACCTTTTTCAGAAACATTTTGTCAATGACAATCCTATTTGGCTACTTTCAAAACCGGAAGAAACTTTTTCAAGTTTTTCCGGGCGAGATTCACAGATGCCCTCAGTATTCACTGGGTACAAATAAAAGACTGAAGGACTTATGGCTCCCTGATTTGAGACTGACTTTGTTCTGGCCTTGGCATAGACTAGAACAGCTTGAATGCTATCTGTTAGGTATGGGCCGCCAGAGGCCAGCTATGGCATGCTGTGACCATGTCTGAATGTGCTCCATGTACAGTCTCTTTCTTTCATAAAGGAAGAAATTTTTTCATGTGGAAAGGAATAATACTATCTCTTTTTTACTGAGAAGTATTTTTATGTATGTATATACATACATGCATATTTACATTATATGTATTTGAGTTGCCCTTTCCGTGTGATACACAGGCCAACTATATCAGTTACTCTCTCTGGACCCTTTTTATTCACCTCAGTAACTCAACTGGCAGCATGGTGCCTACTTCTTCACAGACGATCCTGGGGCACAAAAAAGGAGCTAATGCAAATGCAGTGGCTTCCCCATCACAAGAAAAATGTGGAAAAGAAACAAAGTCAATGTTGCGAAGTGAGCAGCACTGATAAGGAAAGCAAAGTTATCATCAGACTGCTTGGAGAACATTACCAGCAATATGAAGTTGCTTATACCCCACGGAACAGCCACGGTAAGGTGAGTTAAAAACTTGCTAATGAGTCTGGCAAGGCTGTAAGGTAGAGGCAGCGTATTGAATTCAGATTGGCATGGATTTCAGCAGACTTTACAAGCTCCTGGAGCATTTTTAAAGGAAAGATAATGTTTTGGCTCTGTGCACTATTTGCAGTTCAGGAATAACCAGAACAACGAAGTATGGCTTGCCGTGAATAACTGCCTGTGCCTTGCAAAGGTGCAGGCAGAAACTGGTAAGCCTAATCATGTTAGCAGGTGCTTTCATATGTTATTTTCATGCTGTGCACAGTATATAGTTTGTAAGAGCCGACCTAAAAAGTCAACTCTATTGAATAGAGTAGGAAAGCAATAACCCTTCTGGCCTGCGAGCAAAGGCCTGCAAGGAGGGAAGAGAGGTGAGCGACCAGGAGTGGCACTCAAACGCAAGCATTGTGGTGCTGCTTTCACTGATTTCTGGTGGGAATTCTTTGCTGTAATTGCAAGATTTTCATCATAGCAAAATAGGCCATGTGCTCCCTCCTTATCTGCCTGTAAAAAATTACAGCCTTAGTAGTGAGAAAGAGGAGGCGGCATGATATTCTAGAAAACATGGCTGGTTTTATTCAGGGGAAAGAAGGTGGCTAAAATTAAGTAAATGCTTCCTGCATTACTAGTTTTCTCATTTTAAGCAAAAATTTATGAACTGCTGACAGTTGTTATGCAAAACCAGAATCAATAGCTCATCTTAGGGCTGAAATTTCTAAGACTAACAGCTTGATTCATTTTTAAGTAATGTATTTGAACTGCTTGTGCAGATTCAAGGTTAAAAGATATAGACTGTATGCAGCATAAAGTGAGTATCTTTGAAATGTTTCTGATATTTTGTGTCTTGTCTAAGCACACTAATAGGACACAATTTGTTAGTAGAAATGATCTTTTTTTATTTCCATCTGCTCATTCAGATGACAAGTGTAGGATTGAAACAAAACTGGGGGGTGTTGAGGCAATCTCACAAAACCACTTTGTAGCTTAATGACATTTAAGTCCATCAAAGCACTAAACCGTGCACAACTGAAGAATGTGAGCAGCTTTAATGGTGATAGTGACTTCTGCACACACTTAAAACTATGCATGGGCTTTAATATGTTTTTTGAGAATTCTTCATGCCTGGTGAACGCTCAGTTCAAGGAAAAGAAATGTTCTCCTGGAGAAAGATGACCTTGGGAAGGTCTCCCTTTTAGACTCATATGGTGTTCATAGCTTAAAATTTAAACTTTAGACTTCAATATTATGGTTTTATACCACTTTCTATATAGCATAATATCTCTTCTTTTCTAGCTGAATAGACCCTTGCAGATGTGTTGCCATAGGCAGCCTGAAATGTGAGAGACGAACTTGTAGAATAGCTGTGTATCATATTTATCATGCCCTGCTGTCAAGTTTAAACCTAACAATGTGAACATCTGGTTCCAATGTATGAACATGTGGATAGGCATCCCATATTATAAAGGCCACTTCTAAGTGCAGACCTTTGACATAACTTCAACTATAATGAAATAAAACAAAAAGCAGAAATTGCTTTCATTGTCAGGCTGAGAATTAATTTGAGAGGTGTTAGGCCAAACCAGACCCAGAAACATCAGTAGCTCCTGTTCCCCAAAAACATGGGCAGAGTGCTACATCTGGAGATCAAATGCATTGGGGTTATTTTGGATTAACGTAAGGAGCAAACCCCAGATCAAAACTTTGGACATGGAAATTTTTCACTAGCCAATCAATGTCTGGCCACACTGCAAAAGCATGTGTTTGGCTGTCCACAAGTGCAGAAATTTTGTTTTGTGGTGTATAAATTGCAGTTATCTAAAGGCTTTAAACAAACAAAACTGCACAGGCTGCTGACTGCATAAAAGGGAGGCTGCTTGCCATCTTGTGCCGCTCGGTATATTGAACTTCCATGTTCTTGCAAGGTTTGTTTTGATTGTGTTCTGCACAATGGCAGCATTTAGGAGGAAAAATCCCATTATAGAACCGTGTTTGCATTTCTACCACAGTGATACTTAATCCGGAATCCCTTATGAAATGGTCCCTGGAGAGCAAGAAGGGGAACTTGTACGTCAGCCCGCCTTCCTGGAGGGCACTGCCTGTCATTCCTGCACGGCCCTGAATCTACCTATCTCAGTCCTTCTGCATAGGGAGTTTCTATGGCTTTTCTCTGGTTCTGTCCATGCCCACTTGCCTGCTCTGAGTCGACACGTGTTTTGGTACTTTCCAACAGCTACTGCTGTACAGGGACTTCAGTCAGGCTCACCTGTCCTCCCTGCGCTAGTAGGTGCGGGGGGAGATGTTGAGGGAACCTCTCAACTTTTAATTTGCGTCAGTAACTGAACAGGCCCTCTGCCAAAGTCTTTGATGGCTCTAATTCAACTACATGTTCCCAAGTTTCCCTGCAATTTCATGGCATTTGCGAAGAGGAAATGCTTGCTTTGCTTTAGGCACAAGGTATGCTTGAAAGTTTTGAAAATAAGTTTTCTCTGCCTTTGTGTCTTCACTGTTATCCTCCTCTCTGCAGAAAGCTCTGCCTTTCTTAAGCAATCCTGAACTGTAAATTGATGCACTTTTCTTTTTCCAAATTTGCTCTGTAGGGATCAGAATATATTAGCTCTGAAAGTTGTCGGAAATGTTTTTCATTATTATGGGAGCTTGTCACATTCACAGTCCATGTGGAATGCAGATGCAGCACAAACATCCACTGTCGTGGTGATGGCAATGCATTCCAATTATCCTGGCGCTGGTGCAGGGGAGGGTAGTTTTGGTCCTCAGGAAGCACAATGGCATGACACCACATGTTGCAAGAACAGGTTTCTTTTCTGATTTCAGATGCAAGTGTGGGGTTAAGTGAAAAAAGAAATCTCAGGCTGAAGGAGTCCAGGAGCGAGTGGTGAAAGGAGACTGATGGAATTACAATAGCATATGGAGATAGAATTAGAAGACGGAATTTCAATTTCAGTTACACCTTTTCAGCTACTCAGGAGTCAATCAGCCATTTTTCATAAACTAGGTCTCTGTATGGATTGATTTGTTATTGTTGCAAAGCCTTTTGTGCTGGGCTCAAAACCTTTTAACAGTCTGTCTTCTGTGGGGTTTGGGAGAGAGCATCTCCCAGTCCTGATAGCCGCTCCTGCAGCAGAGTAGCATCAGGGATGATAACTCTGTACTGATCTTTTCATCGCTAGAAGGCAGGACCGTTGCACTCTCCCCTGCAATTACATGCCCCTTATAGGAGAGGATATATTCTTAAGAAAGGGTCAAGCTCCTGGAAAGCACTTTTGGAAGACTGTGAAATTATGTTCAGTTTTTGGAATTCACCAGATTTCATAAAGCATCACTGGATGTTTTGCCTCCAGTCATTCCAACTCTCTCATTTTTTTTTTTTTTTTTTGCAAAGGCAATACAATTTACAATCTGTAAGGGAGACTTTCAGGACTGCATTGCACCTGTCTGTCAACCACAGATCAGATCTCACTGAAATACTTACATTTGGGTGCCAATTCTGAAATCACTACTCCATTCTGATAACTGAGTAGCCCAGATTTGCAGTAAGTGAGGAGGCAATCAGATATTTTTATCATAGTCTTTGAATTTTTTTATTAATTTAAAATGATAGGGGCAAACAAGCTCAGCTGTGAAATGTCTGTGCTGACAGGCCTGCAAAGGAAAGATGTCAGGAACACATGTAACTAGAGGATAACTTTTCTAAGCCCAGATTTGTCAACAGCAAACCAGAAGGCAGAAACAATGTGAAAATGTCATTTCCCAGTGGAACCAGTATCTAATTGACACTTGTAGTCTGCAATGCCTGTTTCTCATTTAACAGCTTTCACAGTCGAGGTACTTAAACTTTACTCCATGTTTTCTTGTTTAGTCTCAATTTCTTACTTTGACACACAGCAGAATCCTAAGGGGAAATGAAACGACAACCTGGCTGTTTGCAAGCTGATGAAACCTTTCTGGGAGAATCAATCCAGAAGAGAACTTGATATGATAGATTGCAGCTGACTCTATGGAAGATTTACAAAGCACTGTCTTAAAACACATTGATTTTTTTTTTTTCCGGGGGAAAAAAAAAGCTCCAAGTAGAGCATTGAGTTCGTTTCTAGACAGTAATTTTCAAATCTGGTCAAGCAGATCCTCACATGGTTTCAAAAAACATTCCTGTTTCCCTCTCTCCACATTCATTCACCATTTTAAAAATTGCAGATGTTAGATGAGCTTTTTAATTTCAGCGTACGGGACTGTTAGGACAACTGAACCTGTCCCTTCAGGCTGAGTGTCTTACGTGAGGTAGAGGGCTCAGCAGGCTAAACTGTCCTTATTGAGAGGGTTTGTGTCAAAGGCTGAGGACCCCAGGGCATCCATCTCAGTCCTGCTGGTGGGTGACGCTGGCCAGCAAGAGTCCCTCAGCCCTGCGTCTGAGGGTAAGGGTAGCCTCTGTTAAAATAGTCACTTAAAAGATTGGGTACACAGACGTGAGCCTATAAAGAAGAGACAGTAAATTACATTTTCACTACATTTTCTGTAAGTGCTTTAAACACTCAAATACTGAAGATGAGGGTAGTGATGCTTTTTGAAGGAAAGGAAGGAGGAGAGGTTTTTACTTGGCTTTGAAGAGGTGGTTAAGGGAAGTAGTTTTGAGGAGAGGGAACAGGGGCAAGACGCCTCAAAGGCAGGTATGTTCTTCTAGCTTCCATTTCTGGAAAGGATGAGATTTCAGATTTGTCCTCAGGATTCCCCACTAGCTCAGAGAGATGCCTCCCTGCTCAGCTGGCTGCCTTCGGGCAGCTCCCAGTTTGTTAGCTGGCTTCTGTGGTTCAATTCTGAGATTATGGCAGCCAGGGGAAGAGCCTGGAGGCAACTATTTGGGGACAATTACATGCAGACACCTGTCCTGATTGGAAACCAACTCAACTTAAACCTAGGATGACATTGCTCAGGTCAGAGCAGATTCCTTCTTGAAGGGGACTTGTCAGATAGTCATGATTTTTTCCTAGGCTATATAGGGTTTTTCTGGGATATCGTACATTTGGTTCTCCTTGTACGTAGCACGCACATCCCAGGTAGCTGACTCAGGGCTCCCCTACGCTACTTGCTTGGTGAGAAGGTAGCCACTGTGCCCGCTCAATACTGTGACACCCAAAGGTGTTTGCAAATCTGGACCTTTGATTTCCAGGTCCAGATTCAGGAAACAAGTAAGTGCATGATTTAATGTATGAATCAGGTCCTTAGAGACCCATTCTTGATGATGAATATAATTATTTTCCTTTCTTCTACTCTGTCTCTCTTAGCTCCATGGACTGCAAGTGCTCAGCACAGAGATGGCCAGTGCTGCAGTGTCCTGCACCGGGGGTGAACTGCAGAGATGATGGATTCTGTCGGATCTCAATAGCAGGTAAATTCAGCCTTTCTACTGCAAGAACATCAGACACCCTGAAATCCGTGGGAGTTGTAGGCTCAACACCAGTGTGTCCTTTGATGCTGAGCTCTGGTTCCAGGTCACTGAAGAAGCATTCACAGTAATTTATCTTATTACAGTGTCCCCAATTTACCTGCGTTGCTCAGGGAACAGTGGGGCATCTTAGAAGAGCTCCGATGCTCAGTCGGGATGGCCTGACAGAGGCGCCTGCTCCTGCGTTCTGCTGGGGGCACGGGGACGCTGGCAGAGCGAGGAGGCAGGCAGCGCGGCGCTGGCTGGCACATAATGCACAAAGTGGATTTCTGGCACTTGTCAGTGATTGCCAGAGTGGGAGGTGCAGGGTACCGATTTGCCCTGGTTTATATAGTTCCACCGAATAACAAATCAAACCCCGTCACTTGCATATGTATTGGTCAGCTGGTAGTTCCTGTATTGATTTCTTCAAATGTGAGTGAAACAGAATATGGTCTTGGTCAAAACTCAGAGCGTTTATTTCATGTGGATGGAAATAGTGGTGACTCCCTGTTCTGCTTTGTTGTGGAGCTGTTTGCAGGATTCAGTGTGCTGGGTGCCCACAGCTGATCTCTATCTGCGCCCAGAAGCACATCCCTCAGCAGGAAGCTGCTTTGGGAAAGTGGTGGGTTTTTTTCCTTTTTTAAAGCCACATATGTTATTGCTGCATGGAAGGCAAAAAGCAGATATGATATTGCAAAGCATGGGGAAGTATGCAGAGGTGATAGGAAAAGGAAAGATAAAGAAATGTGGCACTTTGAACTCCAATGCTAGAAAAAAATCAGATATTTTTTAATGAAAGCATCCAAAATGCCTTCCACCTTGCTGAGCAAACCTGTTCCTGAAAATATGGTCAACTTTACCTTTCTTCACACAGGCACTCTAGAGTTTCAAATGATTGATATTTTATGATCTTTGTTTCTCCTCTTTTCTCCTTTTTTCCTTCATCGTACCATTTTCTCCCTTTGGTCGAATATGTTGTTCAGGGCTACCTAGCTTTTATACTGCCATTCAGTACTCTGCTGGCTCATACCTTGATTTGTTTGTTGTATTCATGTGGTTCATGTGGGCTGTTCCTCTGTGCCTTTCAACTCCTGTTTTTTCAAATAAACGAGACAGTGAAGTTAATGCTAGGTTTTTCCTGCTTACTGATTCAAAGAGTGAGGATTCAGTTGGTCACCTAAAATGCAAAATATCTTGCAGGTCTTTTCATGTAACTATGCACTTCTTAAGTCAACATGTCATAGAAGACTTTAAAGAGGGTTTTCTCCCAACAATATACAGATATAGGTAGTGTCATTAGCTTGTTTAAATGAAAACCAGATCAAACTAGGAAAAAATCCCCAAACTCATCTTCTGCACTGAAGTAATTTTGTATGTGATAGCTTTGATTTTTCTGTTTATCAAGATATCTTTAATCTCTTTATTCCTTTCACTGAAAGACAGTTTCACTTGTTTGAAGGTCCTTGATCACCACATTCAAACTGGATGGCAGCGACAGCTGGTGTGCAGAGTACTCTTGTCATACCCTTGTGTGCTTTCTTTGAGGCTCACCTAATTTAAGGAGCTGATGAGCAGAAGAGTTTTGGGCTGCCTCCTGCACCACATTTGCCTGTAAACTGCCAGAGCTTGTGTGGTGTGCATTCCTGGAAGCGAGAAGACAAGAATGGACAGGCCACATGTAGGGTGAGGGGGTTTTGGCCCAATCTAAATCCACTCAAGTACCAAAAGGAGAAGTCTCACCTTTTTCTGTTGGCTTCCAGCCCATGTTTCAAATTCTCCCAGCTGTCACACATCTGGCTGAAAGATAATCTGTTTCTTTGAAGTAGTTTAATCCAGGTTTTAGATTACATTGTCTGACCTAAATTTTCATGTTGATATGGATGTTCCCTTTTAAGGACTGAGCTAAAATGCTGAAGTGACACGTGCAGCAGAGGCAGATTTGTGTTTCAGTAAGGCCTCAGTCCCAGAAAAGTTGAGGTATGTGTTCAACCACGCCTGACTTTGGTAGGACTCACAAGATTTAGGCAGAAGGGCATAATATAAAGAATCAGCGCCTAAAATTTCACTCAGGGTTTGTCAGAGTGCTTAGCTCAGCTGCCTCATATTCCACATATTTTCAAAAATACCAGCTTTGCTAAGAGAGAAAAAGATCTGCAGGGAGTCCCAGCAGCAGGCAGACCTTTTAGAAAATGTATTTTCTGTATATTTGAAAGGAACATACAAGTAATTCACTTTGCTTTTATCAGCTCTCTTTTTGTTTTGTTTTGTTTCTCTTGCAAAGTTATAGCATGTTTTGATCCCTACATCTTACACTTAGTTACTGACTTAGTTATTTCTTCACAGCTCCCTTTTTTCTCATTTCTTTTTTTTTCTCCTTTCAAATAGGGACTCTTGATTTTGCATGAAATCTGATCTGTAGGTGGCCACAACTGAAGCTGTTAAGAATTTATTTTAAAAACAAGAAGATCCCTCCTGCTGTGAAGACAATCTGTTAAAATAATATGCACAACTGAACGTGACCTAGTCTCCTTTTAGATGGTCAAAGTGTCTAAAAGGAAGGAAACTGGCCTCTCTTATCCCGAAACAAGGGAATTTTCCAAGGTTAGCTTCTCTCTGCAGTGTGAAATGGCTTTACTTCCTCCGAAACACAGTCGCTTCAGGGGCATCGCAAGGCTGCTGCAAGCTGCCTGTGGCTGCGACCCAGCCTCTCTGCGGGACGCGCCGGAGCTCCGCCGCCCAGAGCACCGCTCCGCGCGAGTACCCTTCTCTCCTGTGTAGGAGGTCAGGGATGTTTCTCATGGGTAACCCTCCACTACAGGGTGGAACATGCAGGTCATAACACGCGCTGAAACATTAGGATAGCCGTTGGCTGTTTGGCACATCCAAGACTTATAACACGTTCTTCCTGCAACCACAAGTTCAAATCGCACCCGTGTTAAGCTTAGAAGTCTAAAGCAAACTTAGGAAACTTTCTGTTCTTTACGGATATGTCTGTAATACATAGGAGACGAATATGATTTGGTTGTACTTTATTCCCACTTCCCATGGGCATAAGTAAGAAGCTAAAAAGGACATTCTTCCTTCACTACTTATATTTTTTTGGGATATGTATGTCATAACAAGGTGAAAAGACAATTCCGAATTTAGTGCCTGTTTGTGCCTAACATTTATTAAACACAATGCACTTTGAAGATGGAAGCATACTGACCGTCTTTGTAAGGACAAGTAGTATTCATATTTAAGGACAAAGCAACTGCTGCAATTTTCTGGCCTAGATTCATCGTGTTATTTCAGTGACGTACAAAAAGTTGCTCGTTTAATTGTTGAAACAACCGACCAACCAAGCGACTCCCTACCCCAAATATGCTGTGAAGGGAGGTTTACATCCTGTATTTTTTTCAGATCTCCTGAGTTATATAATGCTGCTAGAAAAATGGAGTCAAGAGTATTCACACTGTGTATGTAAACCAGTGATTTGCATGTGATTTGCCAGCTTCTAATTTACTAATTAGCAAATGCTATTTAAGTGTGTCTAAACCACAATTTTAAATTAGTATGCATGGTAAAATAAACAAACTAATTGAAAACAGGCACATTAAAGTTCATAGGAAACCGTATCTATTCAATAAAATCTATTCCTTCAGTCATATAGTCTCTTACGGTTTGTCCAAATACAATGTCATTTCTTGAAGGGGTCACAATGCTGCTGCTAGTCCCAGCACTCAGACTCCTGCCTGGATCAGGGGTTTCTGGACCTTAGTATTAATACAAAATGCACCAGCACAGTTGTATAGTACAGTCTTAGTATCTAGGCTGTAACAAACTAGCCTTTGCCTTTAAAGTATGCTGGGCAACACTTCCAGTCATTTTCATATATTGAATGCTTAGAGAATAGTAATAACATGCTTATGTTTTGGTTAGATTATTAAATGAAGTGTTCACGTTAATTAGCAAAATGTCATGAATTTTCTGCTTTATATCATTGGGAAGAAGCATCAAGTATCGAAGAATGTATCAACCTTTATTATCATGCCCGAATGTGGTTACAGAGATACTGAGATGCACCTTAGAATTCTCATTTTGCTTTCCCAGTTCAGAATATTTCTCTTTTATTCCAAGTTTTCAACAACAACTGTAAACATGCCATTCTGGTTTGTATATTACATTTTGCAAATTATCTGTTACAAGAGTACTGCAAATATAAGACCATAATTTAAAGAGTCATTTTGGTCAAATGTCAAAGACCCAATCCAAAACTGTCTTACAAAAATAATAAGCAAAGTAGAACAGTTTGGTTTGGTATGAAATCTCAGTTAACATTCAAAGAAATTTTGTTGGGCAAGATTTGGCAAAATATGTATATTTTCAGAAATGTTGAAGCCCCGTAATCATCAAGTTCAGGGGAAATTACAACCCCTCAATATATGTAATAGCAAGTCTTCTCCTCGGGAGCTGATATTGCTGGCAAAATAACTGATGGAGGTGCTGGGCCAACAAAAAGAGTGTGGCAGCTGACATGTCTCAGCCAAACCCAGGAAAACATATGCCTGCCTTCTTCAGGAAACAGAAGAAACTCTCAGGAGAGTAACCACCTTCCCTGCTTACTCTCAGAGTTTACAATTTTTGTTATCCACCCTTGCAAGAGAACAAAGAATGAAAAGAAACATCTAGCAGCACCAAGAAGAAACAGCTATTTAAGGTTTTCTTTCCTCAAAGTTGTGGCAAAGCAGTAGTTTAGGGCAAGATCTGCCCAAGACCATGGCTCGTGTTTTGGCTCTGTAGTGATTTGACAGTGATTGCAGTTTGAATGCCGCCCATCTTAAACGTGTGATACTGTATTTCTGGGAAGGGAGAACCAAGCCAGCATTGGTAAACAGAAATAGAGGGACTTAAGTTTGATTGGTAGATTTAATACTCATAATGTTCATGTTCATCTCATGACACCATACATAGCGCTTTTTGGGGATGAGGAGAGGCTTTCTTTGGGTCTGGGGGGTTTTGTTGATCTCACTCACCTCTGCCCCCTCTGAGACAGTGATACTAGCTGGGCCCTGCTGTAGAGGGTTCAGGGAGATGATCCAGCTGAAGATTGTCATTGTGTTGTCATGTGGTAGGTTTAGTTTTCAGCCAGCATGTGACAACTGCTGCAAGCATCAGGATCTGGGAGATGGGACAGAACTTCCCCTTAAACACAGGTTTGGGTTTAAACCATCATCTGACTTTATTGACAGAACATCTCATCAAACATATTCCAACTTTGCAAAGTGTACAAATTATTTATCTTCCACAGTTTTGCTGCAAAAAGGGAGCTTTGCTTTTTTGTCATGTTTCTTGCAAGGAAAAGGTTAAGAACTGTGTTTAAAAATTCTTCCTGTTTTTAAATCTTAAGGCCAAATGTGTTTGTCACAGGTTTGTCTGAGTCCCTGTAGCAGCCGCAGATCCAAACCCAAGAATATCTAAAGCAGTCTCAATTGAGCACTGGACCCATTTCCTCTTTGCAAGTCCTAAGTTCTAAACCTGTAAAATTGAAAAGCTTTGTGGAGTTGATGCATGGGGAAACTTTGTACTAGCTAGAATTATTTTTTTTGCAAAATTGAATATTTTCATCCTAGGGAAAATAGGAAAAATTTATCGTTTTCATAGCAAAACTAGTGGGTTTTTTCCTACCCATGGAAATTGCATTTTAGTCTTGAAGAAAGTATGAAGCAAGACTTAAAATGTTTGGTTAATGTTGGAAGTTAATTATGAATGGTCGGACCCCTGTATTTGTTCATAATTTTTTTGAATATGTGGCTCCCAACTCCTCTGGTTTAGAAATTTTGTTTCCCTCAGAGGCTTGGTACTTGTGTACCAAATTGCAAATTTTTTCTCAGTGTAGGCTTCACATGGCTTCCCTTAATTATTTCTATCTTCATAGTGGACTGAAAATCCAAAAGGACTGATACAGAAAAAAAAAAAAGAGAGATTTTCACACCAGATCCCCATGGTTTATTGATTCTTGCATTACCTCAGGCAAAAAGTAATTGTACTAAGAACTTGTTATTTCCATCCACTATTGTGTATCCCTGGGGATAAGTAGAGTAGTTCTACAATTCCCTTTCTGCGAAAGTGAACTGCCATGAAGAGAGACACATAATATGAATTTCAATGAAAGAGTGGCAGGGTCTTTGCCCCTGAGACGGTACCAGAGAAACTGATGAAAAATATGTTCTCAAGACCTACAAATGCTACTAAGTGAAATTAAAAGCACCAAAATCCTAGTATTGTGGGACTCCAAGAGAAGAAACTTATGGTGCTTCATGCAATTTGATGCCAGAATAGACTCCCAAAATAAATTTATTCCTTATTTTTCCCAACTGTGTCTTTGAAGCTTCAGTTTGATTTTTGTAGCTTGCGCTCTACCTTCACTCTTTTTGTTTTCTTTTTTTTGGCTTTGCTTGTTTAGTTGCTACTGACTTTGGCCCTGATTAAAAGAGCAGATGCTCTTAAACCTCTTGCAGGACCCCACCAAGATCCTGTAATCCGGGCTGCATGGCTTTTTATGACCCCCAGTGGAAGCCTATTTTAGAAGAGGCATTGAATGAAGTGTAGTGTCACTAAGACGGGGCAGCAACAATGTGACAGCCCTTACCACTGAGAAAACGATGGAGAAACAAAACCCTTTCTTACATGTAGTACTGGAGGCCTGGAGCTTTTTAGGGCAACCTTTTTCCATTAACTAGGAAATGGTAGGATTTGGGGTAGTTTTTTTGAACTTATAACTTTTTGAAGAGACTTTTTATTTTGGCCAGTTTGGTTTTTTTTTCCATTTATGTTTCTGAGAAAATTTTGTAGAAATCATAGATTGGATATTTTTTAAGTCAAACATTTCTGGATTTCAGATCTGAAGTTTTCCTTCATTTTAATATGCCAGCCAATTATAGTTAAAAAAAAAAGACAAAACTTGTCAAAAATAGGAAAGAAACACGCAAATGTAAGGAATCCAGAATACTTTGACTGAACCAGAAACATATTTTCTTATCTTTTTATATTGAGTTCAAATAATTTTTGAGATACTCGTGTTTCAGCATGTTTCAGGATAGGACAACTTTTCAAAACTTTAATCTTCATGCAAGACGGAGAAGGTATTTTCCACCCAGATTTAATTGCCCTAGTATTTTAAAATAGTCTGTGAATTGATTTGCTGTAGTTTGACAGGGAGAAAGCCTAGCTATGTAGCAGAGCGATGTTTCTTGCTGATGAAAGCATACCTTTAAACTTTTTAATGTGCCATTTTACCTAGTACCTGAGGAGGGGAGAACCTTTCCTTATGCTGTTCAGAGGTACTAACAAAATCTGAGCATTCCCTTACAGAGAAATGTTACTCAGAGAACTGTATAAACATCGGGTATGGTTACTCATTTGTGCATGGATGGAGGAGAATATGATACAGCAGGAAATACAGAAATACTGCTTATGAGAACTGTATTTCAGAAGATAAAAGTGAAATTGTGAACTATGTGTTGAAATGAACAACATCCTAGAATCTGTTTGGAGTTTTTTTCTGTTGAGCCAAGTGAAATGTTCGACTTTTATTAATCGGTTCTTTTTAATTGGCAAACTGTAACACAATGGTTAATAAATCTTGCAGCAGAGAAATAAAGAATAATGATTGAGCCACTTGGATTAAACTAGCTGTCAGAGGAGCTGCTCTTCTATCATCAGGTTTCTGTAACATTATCACATCTTTATTATCTAGGTTATGCTTCTCACAGCTGGAAACACTAAAAGATAGAATGATAAAGATGCTTCAGCTGTGTTTCAGGCTTGGAAAACGGTGGTGGTGTTGCAAAGAGGCTTTTGTTCTGCATGTTTACTGGACAAAATGTATTATATTTCATATGATTTTTTGCAGGATAATACAGTTGGTTTTTTTCAGATAGCAGGGAAGTTATCAAAAGAAAACGGTGCTGACTCTGATGTAGACTGCATAATGAAACTTGAGGGTTCTTTTAATTGCATACATATTTTCAAGATGTTTCTTGCTGTTCGTGTGATATTATTTGAATAACCTTGCAAGATATTGGAGGGAAAGGCTATTTCATTCTTCCATCTCCACCCCCTTTTCTTACACACACAAACTATGAACTCTGATATTGAAGCGCTGGAAACTTTTTAGGTTACATAGAGGAAAGACGAGAGTCCAGATTTCCTCCATAAATAGAGGCCCTGGAAAGTAAGAGCAAAACCAAGTTCATAGTCCAAATCAACTCATTGTCTGTCTCTTTAGCAAGGAACAACAGCCTGATCTGGCAGTGGGGAGTCTCACTGCTCTCCAGGAGAGTTCTGTATCAGCATTACTTAGGTGAGTAAACCTGTCTTACCAGAGAGGCAATAAAACTATGCCTATTCTCTTCCAGGAGTAATGAATCATATCTGCAGCTTGAAGTGAAAGGTAGTCCGCTGCCCTGGAGATTCTGGGTGAATGCAAAAAGGTGCTTTACCCGATGGCCACAAAAACCTATGCAGTTTCCTCTCCTTCTTCCACAAGTTCTTTCGTCTGCTCTTTGCTGTTTCAACTGTTTTTATATTTGAGCTATAAACTCCAACTCACATTTTTCCTTTTTCTTTAACTTAGGACTGATGGGTGATATTTTACCAGTGTTAGTTCCTCTGAGATCTTACTGAGATTATTCGGCAAGTGATAAGGACAGAGTAGTCCTAAGCACCAGCTAACAGATCCATGGGAAGAGTGTCAAGACACAAAGGGATGTGTTCTTCATTGTAAGTAATTTCTCTTCCTTTTTCACATTTCTTCACCTGCAATTGCCAATTGTTTTGCAGCATGTTTGGAAAGCTTTTATACAATATATGGTCCCAGCCCTGAAATTAGAAAAATGTAAGTAACCTTTCTGTCTGTGTGAGGATCCTTTTTATTTCAGTGGCACTCTGCAATGGTATTGGGGTCTTTTCTCACGTGTCAGACTGCCATAGGTCAAATAATGAACTTGTGAACATGGCACATTTAGTCTTGTGTTGCCTAGATTCTTTTGGAAATATTTCCAAACAAAATTCATAACGGAATTGAGAAAAGTAGGCTATTTCACCCTGAAAACTCTAAGCTGTTGTTGCTACAACTAGGGATCACCAGCCTTGTTGAGGCTACCAAACAGGCACAAATGAAATTCACTGTTCTTGTGCCTCTTTTTCTTTTGTGCAGTGGGTCATGTGAAGCAGTGAGAAGATGTTCTCCCCTCTCTCTTGGGGAATTCTTTACAGGAGGAGAAGGCTTCCAGAGAGAGTATAACAAAATCTAAATGAAGAATAAATCCATGTGAAAAGAAGAATCCTCTCCTTTCTCTCCTCCACTTCCCTACTGTTCCTATGATGAAGTTGTTCTTCATTCGGCTTTTATTCTACCCCTCGTTGACCTCCTCTTTTCCCCCTTCACAGCTCCATTCTCCAAAGGGCTTGTTGCTGCAGAATCACAAGGAGTTTCTATAAATGTCACACCTGCTGTTCATCTGGGCTCTGCTGGTCTCAAAAATTGCTGTGATTTAGATACCTTATCAGAAGGTGTCCTGCGTTGCTGGGTCAGCATTCTGCCAAACTGTACTTCCTTCCCCCATTGCCGCCCTCCCCTGCTGAACCCTGTAATCTGCACATTGCGCTGGTGCAGGAGAGAGACTCCAGGGAGCAGGCCTTTTATCTACACCCGGGAAATTAAATAAAACATCACTCTACTGATCTTGTCAGGCTTGGGAATCCTCGAGTGGATTTCCAAGGCTGTTGGGGCCCAGTGTTGCTGCATGCAAGCCCAACAAAAGGCTTGTGGTGCTTTGGCTATAGAACATGCACAATTTGTGCCACAGAATGAAGAATATATATAAAAAAACTTTTTAGAAACCCAGCTGCATCTTTCTTTGAGTTTACTCTTGGGGGATGCCACATTCCCATCACATTATGGGTCATGTATCTTGGGTCCAAATACCCTCTGTTTTGTGAAAGGAAATTTGGAAGTATTAAGCATGCTGCATTAGAGAACCAGCTGGTCTAAATCAGCCCAAATTCATTGATCAGACCGATTGCAAAGGCTTTTGACTAGTATATATAATGGAACCCGTTCCTTTGAAACAAGCATTGTTTTGTCTTCTCTAAGTAGTGAAATCCTGTCTATCAGAAAGGGAAGAAGGGTAAATCAGGCTGCAGTGAGATGTGCTGCGTAAGTGGCAGGTGAGCTAGATCTCCCCAGCCTGAGATGGCAATGGATACCTCCCCCTCAGTGCTACTGGCCTAACAGCCTGTTGCTGCTGCCCAAACCGATGCTGTCAATATTAAGAGATTTAGGGTAAAACCATTTAACAGTAGATAGATAAATAGATAGGCAGGTAGATTTGATATTTGACTATACTGACTGACATTGGGTGAGGGAAAAAGCTGATGTGTGGTTGTAGCACCAGCTGTGAGGCGACAGCAAGTTTTGGTGGGAAAGGGGAGAATACAGTGCCGAGTAGCTCTGGGCATCTTCAGAAATACTCAGAAGAGCACATCCACTCATGCTCTGAGATACCAACTGAGTAGATCAAAAAACCAAACCTCTTCTGTCTGTCACATCAAAAACCTATGTGTGAAACCTTAATTTATTGAAAAGTTTCACTAAACAGCATATCTCACAATATGGAGTACTTCTTATTACCTACACACTTTTACTGGATGCTTGAGAGATATGGATCTTCTTGTTTGGGTTTGAGAAAGGAGTAGACTTGGAAATAATGCAAATACCTGTTTTCTTGTAACAACATGAGATAATGTCATGCCAGAGCATAGATGATACAAAGATAATAGGCAGGCTGTTCTTTATCTCATTTGGAAGTTACAAAGGCAGTTAAACTTTCTAGGGATTTCCTTCTAAAACTCAGAAAATGCCACTAATCTAATAACTCACATAAAAATAACATAGAAAGAAGTCTCCTGCAAAACAAAGGTAAACTCAAAACAGCATTCAGGAGCTTATATTTGGATTGAATTTGGAGTAATTCAACACTGAAGATTAAAGGCCAAACTCTCTGCTGGGAAAATTAGATCTAAGATTCAATATTAATTCCAGTAGACTCATTTGAAAGCTGTAAATTCATTCAGCTTTTCAATACTGGGAGCAGAGGGAAGAACTTTTCAAAACATGAACACTGTTGTTGCAGATATCTAAAATTCACTCAGTGTGTATAACATTCCTGTGGATGATGACTTACAACATTCAAAACAAGGCCATAAGCAGCAACAGTGAAATTCATGGAGAGACGTGCTAGGAGACAACAGTGTGCGACTTCATTTTGAAAGATACTGCTGCGTTGTCATAATGATCACACATGAGAAGATTATTTAGAGCTGTTACCTTGTGCTGAGACTTGGCCTTTGTAACTGACCTGATCACTAGAAACTCTGAATCGAAGAGAGTGAAATGTTGATACGCTCTGTACTCTTTAATGGGCTTCCCTGTAGAATGAGATTGTGAAGTAGCTGTGATTTGTATCGGAAAGGTTTTACCTTCCTATGAACTTAAAGAAACGCCCTGGGACTTTTCAGCTGTCAAAGGATTCAAGCAAACATCAGTCAGTCAATCAAACACTTAACTTTGTCAATCAACAGTGCAAAATTCACCTCTAGAATGCCTTGAATACTTGAGTGAATACATACTATCAGCTATTTTTGCTATTTGTATGTTATCATCCTTCCATTTCATTTACTCCATTGTTCCTTGGAATTCCCTTTACCTTACTATGAAAGCTGATAGTACTAAGTAGCTTTATTAATCATTTCATCCTGGCTTTCCCAGTAGTTTAATCAGATGTTTACTAGAAAACAAGCACAGATTGAAAGCTCCCTAATATATATACGGCACACTTATCTATCCCTGTCAAAACCACAAAACCTAGCAGGTAAAAGAAAAACCTGTGATTCTTCATGGAATGTAAGAGATCTATCCTGTTGAAGCTCCAGGTCATATTTTTCAGATCTTTTGTACAAAATTCTAGTTTTCTGCTTGTGCAGTGAAGGAATTCAAGTGCTCATTTGAGACCAAATGACTGGCAGCCCTCTCGTCTTCCCTTGCTTATGCCAACCTCCTAGTAGGCCATCAAGTGCCTTGACTGTTACATACTACAAGAGATACAAACAGGCAGGAGAAAAATTACTTCTCATAAATCCCCTGGTTTCTGCAACTAGAACCTAAGGGTACAATTTTGAAGGCTACAGGGGTCAGAATAGGAACAGAAACCCCAATAAACATGAAGAACATCTGTTCGAATAGCTTTTACTAAACGTGTGACCTGTGAGAAAAGCTGCAGCAGAGGATCAGAGCTGTAGAAGCTCTCTCCAGTGCTGGACGCACAGTCAAATAACTGTGTGCAAAAAAAGTTATACTGACCTTTGATAACAAAGTGTATAAAGAATGATCCTCATAGGCACACGTCTGTATGTTTCTTTCACATACTTGTACATAGATATGACTCTATACGTACTGGATGTCGTTTAGTTATTCTCAGGTTCAGCCATATTCAGACATTATGTACAAAGAGATGTGAAAATAACCATAACAATCCTAAACATGCACATTTACACAAAAATTCTCTTGCATGCAGGCATATGTAGAGTCATATTTCCAGGAATTCACATACAGTGAAATACAGTAATGACATATGCTGCCTGCCTTGAATAAATGAGTTGTCCCAAACTCATCTTTTATAAAGGTTAATTACAAACCCCTTTTGAACATCTCAGATTCTATTTCCAAGAACTCTGTGTTCTTGGACCTGGAACTTGGCAAGTGACATTTATGAGTTTTTGACTTGTGTTTGTTAGATAAATGACAGACTTCAGTGGTGCAAATATTCATATGTTAAAAGCATTTCTGCATAGGCAAGTAATGTCTGGGACATACATGGGTTTTCATGTGGCTTCGAGACTCTTCAAATTGTCATTCATATAATTGCTAAGCAAGACTGCAGGCTCTCCAGGGTATGGCAGCCACCATTTTACTGACTGGTTGGTTGCACTTGTTCTCAGTTCTCTGCAAGGGTTTTGTAACACAGCCAAAATATATGAGCAGGGGAAAAAAAAGGTAGTAGAAACCGATATTGGAAGCAGCAACTAAAACAGAAAAAGATAAGAATCTTCACACTCATCTCCACACTGGTTATGCATAATTTCTGAAAAAATTAAAAGAAAGCATAGGAGAAACACAAAAATAACCCATCTCTAAAATCACATTTGTTTTCTGTTATGCATGTTTCATCATATGTTTCGGCTTCCTCATTTGTCATGCCGAGGAAGAAATGAAGCAGAGTGACCAGGACAGATGGGATATGGACTCACATACACATTGTATATGAGGGATGAGTCAGGTATTTTGCATTGTTCTTGTGGCAAGAAGGTCATCTTAAACTTAGAGAGTCTTAGCACAGAGATGAGTATAGTAGCAAAAACTGGAAAAATTCTTCAGTTATTTCAAAGTTTTTCTTACAGTTACTTTTAGGGACTGAATGGCAGTTGGGGTTGAAGTGTTCGTGGTTTGGGCAGGAACTTCCCTTGTACAGCTCTCCTATTTCTAAAGCACAATAACTCCAATGTGCAATGTCCTCAGCTTTTCTAATGATGCACACACTCATGTGGGCACAAACACTAATGTACATACACTTGGCCAATGCATCAGATTTCTTGACACCTCTAGCTGTTTAAATTCTGATCCTGCACACAACTTTTCAAACACGGCTCAGTTGCACAGTGGAAATGAAGTATTTCTATGTGCTAAGACTGTCAGTCATGCCAGACTGCATTGTGACCATGAGATCTTGATACAAATTAGTTTACAGTTTGAATAAGAGTCTCAGAAAGGGAAAGCATCATAAAATTTTATTGTATGTTTCCTGAATGGATTTAAATTCTGTATAAAAAGTGTCCATGTGATTTCTGTTGCCTCTGGTATGCTCTAGAAAATGTACACGACCAATTCTGTAATCTGTTCTAATGGGTCAGTATTGATCTAGAAGCCCTCATTCACCAACCAAAGACATTCAGGCACAACCCTTATAGTCTGCTAACAATGCAGCCCCTCCAAGGGCAGGAATGATTGTTACAGAAGCGGAGCCTGAAATGTCATCTGCCATTTCTACAGCATCCTGCAGCCGTGGCTTCAGAATCCGCCCATGAATCAAAGATTCATCTTCCAGATGTTCAGTCTCAATTGGCTGCTAGGGACTTTAAGCAATTAGTTGAGATGTTTGGAGAATCAAGGTTTAATGTGTTCCCAGAAGCTTGCATGCTGTCCTGCAGGATATTTGTACATTATTGCTATGCAGAGGGAACAAGTAAATAAGTACCTCTCTCTTGTTTTGTTTTGTTTTGTTTTGTTTTGTTTTGTTTTGTTTTGTTTTGTTTTGTTTTGTTTTGTTTTGAAAATGGTTTCTTCCTATTGGATTTCTTCATACCTTCCTATTCTTTCCCTTTTGGAAGGGCAGCATTATATAATCTAGCTCAGCTTCAGTTAGCTTTGGTTGTGAAATGTAACATTTTGAAAGCAAAAAATAAAGGAACTTCTTTACATTTCTCAATTCATGCTCAACTATGAGTTAAATATTACAAATAAATTCTGAACTTGGTTTGTGCATGTTCACAGGTTTCTGCCAGCGAGACAACCTTTTGAAAGTGGGTGAACAGGAGCTGTAGGAACATTCACAGGACTTACAACATTAAAATACATAGCCTTATTTTTCTGCTCCGCAGCAAAGTTAAGAACTTGTATCTAGACTTGGTCAGGTTTATTCATCACTAGTACTGACGCCTGCACCAAGTTGCTTTGATAGGTGTCCTGAAAGCTTAAAAACTCCCATAATAAATTGTAGGGATTTATGTTTAGCCACAGCTGTAGTACTGTAACTGTTAAGAAGAGCTGATTCTAATTACAACAGCACAGCAGCAGAATAAAACCTCAGACTGTGCTAAATCCATACTTTGCCAGCCTGACCTCAGCAAAGCAGTCCTTGGTTGATTCTCTTGAACTATTTTTTAGCATTCATTCCCCCTCAATCCCTGTCCCTGTTTCAGTCCTCCGCTCTGTATTTATTCAGTTCTTTGCTTCTCCTCCCTCTTTCTCATGTTTGCCCAGATGATTGAATACTAAAATTTTTTATGCAGTAAACTCATATTCAACACTCACTTTACAGGTTTATGTCTCTTTTTTAATGCAATCATTACAATTTTTCCCAGTTCCTTTGTTCTTATCTTTCCACTTAAACTCTCTCTTATGTCACATCCCTTAGTTCCTCTTCTCAAATATCTCTCGAAGCAAAGTCTTTTGACTTCTTGGCATGGCAAGTCAACATGTCTCCCTTTTCTGATCTGAGACATGCACCCAAAAAGACTTCTCTAGCTTGTCCTGAAAAGTCATATCAGAGATGCATGAAGAGATAAACCGGTGCAATTTATTTGCTTATCTGTAATAGATTTACAGGGATCTTTACAGAGGAATCTGGGATCATTTTGTTTTGCACATACATTAACAGTTAGGGAACAGCTCCAACCATACAGTGATGACCTTCTTAGTCCCTGAGTCTGGGTTAAGGCAACTGCAAGCACACCTTGTCCAGAACTGCCACGCCTTTCTTAGCTTTAGTTTTCCTTCCAGTAGTGGGTAGTAATCAATATCCTTTCACTGCATATGGTGTTCTTCTGGAGTTTAAATGCTAATGGTGCCATTTGGCAAGGTGAGCGGCATTAGATTATACAATATAACTGTAAATTGGAAATTGTTTAATCTTTCAGATTTGTTTTATGCCATTAGATTTTCTCATGATTCATTTATCATTCTAATTGGATTTTAACATGTACTTTGTGTTTCAAAACTTGAAATTATGAAGAATTGCATGACAAAGAGCCTTTAGGAACAGGCAGCTCCCCAAGCTGTGTTTAATTTATAACAGATCAGTAAACGAGGAATGTGAAAAGTCACAAAAATACTAAGTAACAAAGTGATGCTGCCTTAGAAATCCAATGATTAATTGCAGTGATAATAAGAAGACTGATTATGTTGATTTATTTAAACCCTACTACAGCATTCAAATAGCTCAGCTGAGCAGGATACTAAGGATCACTTTTACTCTTGCTCTTCCACCCTTTACCTAGGTCTTTCACCTACTCTTGGCTTACTTGACCTTGCACAGGATTACCTGGTGAGTTAACTGAAAACTCTTTCTGCTAGAAATAGAGCAGAACAATAAATAGTTGATTCCCATTCTGAACAACAGCAGAAGGACTGTAAGTCCATGTGAGAAAGGTCTTCTCATCCCTTCTTTGGAGCACTCGTGTGTTTTCTGACTGTAGGAGAAGTCTGGATGATCACATGGCAAAGTTATCTGGATGATAACATATGGCAAAGCTCTGTAGAGAATCCCAGGCTCTCCATGGACCGAGTTTAAGGTAGGAACCTGAGCTGGTTCCCAGCCATGGGCCATATCTTCATATACTCTGTCAGACTTCAGACTTCCCAGTCTTTATGTCTCTTTTTTAATGCAATGATTACAATTGCATAATGATCATTAAAACTCAAAGTGGATTTTATTCTTTGCTTTGAGACATTAAAAGACAAATCATATACATCAGAGTAGCATTTAATGCTATGTTTTGAAAACATAATTAAATCATAAACTAAATCTTAGCCAGCTAGGAAGTGGGCATGTTTTTCACTAGTGTCCTGCTGTAATAGCATAGTTTAGGGTAGTAAATGGGTGTGGATTGAATTTGTTTCTACAGCCCAGCATGTTATGCCAGTGACCTCAAGAGCATCCATTCATTCTCTCCCATTCTTTTATTCTGAAGATTAGAAGTAAGGTCTTAGATACCAATGTTTTACTACAGTTCTCTGACATTTGAAAGTACAGCAGTGAAAAGAGCAAGGGGCATAGCATTTGGTTGGGATAGAAAAAAATGCATATTTAGCATCATCACTAACTGGGATTTGTTGGTGTGTATCTGAGATGTAGACTGCAGTATTGAATTTCTTTCTTTGCTCCGTGACTCAGCTGTCTTTTGGAAAGATGGAGAATAATGTTTTCCTCCATCAAAAAAGAGCTAGAGGATCTCAGCTTAGACAGTAGTAAAGAAAGGTATCACTGAGATAGGCAAAGTGTGCAGATAAGTCCTTTGTCCATTGTTTGATCTTTTTAATTTCTCTCCTCTGTCCATCATGCCCATCTTTGTGTGAAAACCCTTTCAGTGAAGAATCAAGAAAATGCATGTTCAGTAAAGTCAGAGGTACATCAATTTGCAAACATTAAAAAAAAAAAACCCTTAATATCCATTACTTATTTTTAAAACAAGGAATATTTAGCAATTCAAGCTTCCATACATAAAAATTTACACAGGTGCTGTATATTTTTAGACCAGATGGGCTTTTTAGACAAGAGACAAGAACATATTGGATACAGCAAAACAAATCTACATTTTTTTAAACTTCTTTTTTTTGCAGTATGTTAGTTCTCACGAATACATCAACAGAGAGTTGTGCTTCTCTCTCTAAAACAAGTGTAAGACAGACAGCAGATGTGCTAATATCCCCACATTGCTCTGCCAAACCAGTCCAGACCAAGCCATATGGATGGATTAATATTTCTAAGGTACCAGCTTTCAGAGGTATTCAGGTCTTTTCCTGTCAGGTATAACATGACAGAAGAGCAACTGTTTATGGTGGTGATTTGAATAATTGTTCCGCAGGAGTTGAAATGTGACTGTCAAGAAACTATTAGTTA
Source organism: Pelecanoides urinatrix (assembly GCA_013400755.1). NCBI lineage: Eukaryota > Metazoa > Chordata > Aves > Procellariiformes > Procellariidae > Pelecanoides > Pelecanoides urinatrix. The sequence goes on along the minus strand of VZTQ01004255.1, from coordinate 71,698 downwards.
GCAGTAACTCCTTAGCTGGTCTAGTCTCACATCACTAACTTCTAAGTGAAGTGTATTTTGCAGTAAGCGATTGGAAGGAGCTGAGTTATTTAAAAACAGAAGTCTGGGTTATATTATTCACAATTTGTAGTGTAATAATTTCCAGATGAAGGATCATCATTGTGCAATATACCATATACACAGTATGAGAAATCACAGTCGTCTTCTCCTTTGGAAGATGGGTTTCTGAGTGGATCACTCATTCCCAAGAACTCAGGAGTTCTCAGGAATCCTCAAATGTTCCCCCACATTCATAATGTTCCCTCCCTTATTTCCAGATTAAAAGACTATATTATAGGAAGGAGCAATTTCTGTTTTTTCCAGGAGTACCTCAGGTCTGCTTTCCTTATTACTGTGGGTCCCTGATCAGACAGCCAGTTTGTTACAGGTGTGTGTGATGAGGGATTTTTTCCAAGAAAAATGTAACCACAAACCAGGCCAGAACATTTTTTATCTTCTTTTGCCTTACAAATTGTCAGCTTCTCATCGGAGAACATGAAGAGCTTCATCTAAAAAACTTTAAATTGAACAGATTTTTATGAACATTCAATATAGACCATGAGAAAGATACATTTCTTGAAATGTTTTGTTTTGTCAGAAACTCATTTTTTCCTGACAAATGGATTTCAGAGGAAATTGTCTAAAAGGCCCTGCTCATTGGTCTGTGTGACTAGAAAAAAAAAGAAAAGTCTGAACCAAGAGAAATAGAGACCCCAATTTGTTGTCAAAGAAGTTAATGTCTGATAGCAACTAGCAAGGGACATAGCTAAGTCAGATACAGGAGTAAAATTTTGGACTCCCTAAATCTATGTTTTTTCCAAAAGAAGCTTACACAGGCACTTACTGCTTTACAATATTCAGGTCTGGTGTTAGGCATTACTGTAGTCCAGTATGTCTCTACAGCTTGTTTTAACATATCACTTCTAATTTTAAATGGAGTGGCAACATTTAGGAACTTAACTTTGACTTCTAAAAAGAATAAGTCATGATCAGGAGTTAAGCTGGGTAATTCTGGACCTGTTAAGGCAATTCATTTAGCCTGTTAAAAAACCCCAAAACCTTCTGCAAACTCTTTTGACCAATCTTTGGCTCCTAAGTGAAGAGACGTATACCTTGAAATTATGCATGGGCTTACAGGGCTTTTAAAAGCATCTGTTTTTTAAGCCCTTTCATCCTGCATCTCTACAGCCCACTTTATCCATCTGTTTTGCAACAGGATACCTGCCATTTGTTTCCATCACGAGAGACTGTTGAAGCAGCACTGTGCTGCTGATAACTAGACTCCAGTCTATTAACCTCTTTGATTAAATGAATCCAAAAGGAACTAGAGACACTCTTGATATATGCATGCATTTGATCATAGAGTTGGATAATGCTCTTGATATCTGTTTGATCAGATATGAGTTCTTTACACACTCTTAGAGTTCTTCACACACTCTTAAAAAGTAAAAGCAGCAGCAGCTAACTCAAAGAAGAACCCCATAATGGCTCAGACTTAATGAGATCTAATTTTGTTATATAATGAAATCATCCCACTGTAATATCAGTCCTTTTATTTCCCCAAGAGAACTTGGGAAGATTTTAATATAGGTGGTTGTTCCCCATTGCTGTGAAACACAGTTATTTACAAAGCATATACCTCTCTTGATGAAGTGAATTTTTTTTTTTTTGTATATGGATGGGATGAAGCATGCTTCTGCATGTCTTAGAAAGGGGTGAGAGAGTGTATGTGTGTGTAGGAGGCTACCTCAGTCATGTTAAATTTATATTAAGTAGCACTTCAAGAAATGACTGGAAAGTAGAGCTGTTGTTGATGTAAAAGGACACAGACATTAATAGCCTGCAGAACAATTCTAGGGTACAGAATTATTCACAGCTGCCAAAATACAAAGGAAAAATATGAAAAAAGAACGAGGGAACCAAAAGGTTTGAAACAATGGTGTCTCTCTGTTGTTATTGCTGTTATACTTTGGGGTTTTTTTAAAACACTCATCTTGGAGAGGAACCAGGGGGTTAATTTTGAGTTGTTCTCTCCTTTCATCTTTTAAATGGCAACAGGAAATATGTGTATTTTGACTCTGCTTTTATTGCATTTTGTGTCCTGTTCATGTAGAATTTTTTGTGGAAATATGAACTGCAGTAAATATTGATGAAATGCATGCTCTTATGACTGAGAATATGCTCTGCTGATGCCTTTTAAAGGGAGTCCAGTCTGTTTTTTCAAAGGCTCCAGACCAAGATAGAACAGGTGGAGGGTCAGAAAAGGGAAAGGCCTGAAGGGGAGAGGAGGAAAATTAGAAGGAAGGGAGGATATTGAAGGTTCAGAGAAGAATATGGACTGTTCTTCTGGATGGAAAATATTCTGTTGCTTAAAGAAAATCAAATTCCTCTCTTTTTAAGGCTGGTCGTGTACTAGCTTGTGGCAGAAGCACAGAAGGGAAATGCTTAGCTCTTGAAAGCCATTACAAAAATGGAATGAAAAGCATCAGCAATATCAAATGGTAAGATTATGTCTGTGCTAGTCTACTGCCCTCCCTCTCATCAAGACATCCCCCCCCACCCCATTTTCCTCGCAATCCCTTGCAGGCAGCTAGGGATTCCAAGCAGGGGACAGAGAATAAGAAAAATGTCCATATTTATAATCATTGGTAGCTGATATGATTTGAGGTAGCCAATGATAAAGAAAATCCTCATCTGTACACACTAGCATTTATTATGCCAACAAAGTCACAGATCAATCATTTTCATCTCTGCTGCTGACAGATCAGGTGTAAACTTACAGCAAGAGAAGAATTGGGCAGATTAGAAGCTAGGTCTATTATTCTGATTATAAATCACTAAGTCTTTGATTTGCTGAGTAGAATAAGAACAGACATTTTCTCTTCTTTCTTCCTGACTGAAAAACAGAATTACTCTTTTATTTTTAGCCCTTCCTTTCCCTTTCCTAACCCTTTCCTTTCCTACCAACATCCCCCTCCCCTTCAATACAGATCAATAGTTCTGTCCTTTCCAACAGATATATTCCACCAGTCTGCATGCTCTCAGCCTGTAAAAGCAGAAAGCCCCGGTCCTTATCTGTATCCTCTCAATCTGACAACTGTAGCCCTTACCCGTTTCTATCTGTGTTTCATCCATTGTTCCTCCTACAAAGAAATCTTTGCAAGGATGGCTCAGGAGACTGCCAATGGTCCGTAACATCTTTCCCTCCTGAATTTGCTTCCAACAGTGATTATTGTCTTGCGTCGTTCTGGGGAAGTAAGTTCTCTTTATGTTCCTGGGCAGATAAGTGTCTAAGGAATAGGATTCATTGCATTCATTTAGTCTTAGTCTCACCAAGGAAGCAAATAACGGAAGTGATAAGCCTGGAAATGTAGTGAATGGTGGTCTTGGAAATGTAATTAATGTGGTCTCGGCCAGCAAGGGCTGAAGGGCAGTAGATGATGTGATACCGCTGCCATTTCTATCTGTTTTCTGGAAATACAAAAGAGAGTCAGTCTGCTGGTCTGTCAGTCTAGTGTGAAGTTCACTTCAAAAACTGAAAGATATTTTATTTGAAGCAATGATTTTCGTAAGTGAATGAAATGGCAAGAGATGTTTGAGTCCAAGAAAGATATGCAGAGATGACAACTTCAACATTTTCCATTTTAAGCCATCCTTCTGGCAGGAGGAGGGAACATGTCATGGTCTTCACTCGGGTGAAAGACACATAGTCCTGCTTCCGCATCTGATACCTCTCCAAGGAGTGCTTAGAACAGGCACATGTGCAGAAGAAATCCAGGCTGGTGTGACAGTTAGTCAGTGTTTGGGTAAGGTGAGCTGGTCATGCAAAAGTACAGGAAAATGGACGGTAGTTACTGGAGGTACTGAGGACAGCTGTGGTGTAATATGTAGAACTGGAGCTGATATTAGCTGTCTAATGCTTTGAGATATGTATGGGCCAAGTGCCACTTCCAGGAGGTGTTTGAGGTTGGATAAAATTCAGTAGCTAGTGGAAAATAATTGTATTTTCTCTTGTAATTTTTTTTTGTCTACCCATACAATAGAGCTGCAGTGTTTGAGCTGTCTGTGAATTGGCAGAGAGTTTGGTGTGTTGTTAATAATCTCAGCAGATATGGAAGCATGAACTAGCCTCTAATGAATATAACAGGGTCTCTCTAGATTTGGGCTGAGACTGAATGATCCAGTATATGGATTCTTAATCAAGAACTTTTCCTGGGGACTTGTAATCAGATGCCTATAAAAACAAAACCAAGCAACCCCCCTAAGCTAAAACAGCTAAAATAAACATTACTGCTAAGGACATAAAGAAAATTGAATAGTTTGTAATCGTTTAGTCAGTGAGTCTCTAACCTATGCTTTTCACGAGGAGATGTTCCTGCCATAAATATATGCCTAGCGGTATACATTAATTTATCCAAACTGTTGACATACCACACAGGATCAAATGACTGTCACTCTGAATGAAAAAGGAAAGGAGGTGGAAATCCAACCCAGCAAATCCTTTTTCTTTTAAGGGAGAGAAAGAAAGAAAGAATCTGTATTTCTGTTATGTGACTACTACTGGCGGACAACCCACCCATCCTGCCCTTTCCTTTCCTCTGGTCACTGGTAAACAAAACAGCCAGGGAATCTGAGACAGGCTGATCAGGAATTAGATCACATGTAAATGTTGGCAGTGCAGGCTTTTATGATAACAGAGGAACACTATCGATGCAAAGCAAAGGAGCTGTCTTTATTTTGTAGAGGTGCCATTACATGTGCTCACCTTATTCTGTATATCAATTCACACCTTGCAAGGTAATGAGATCAGCACACCATCTTCTACAGATGCCACATATTGGGAGGAAAGAAAGAAGCAAGCGAATGCCTTTCTGTGACTACATATTTTTGTCAGGAAAGTGCTGGAGTAAAGTGCTAGGGCCAGATGATTTGTCTAATTCTGAACAGCTAGATAAAGCTTGGGTTTGAAAACTGAGACAAGATTGGTATTTTATTCCTTTTGACAGCCTTTGGTGAAATGAAAAGTACCGAGAGGGAAACGAGAATGGAGATGGAGACGGGGATTTTTTTTCCTGTATACCTGTTGGAGAAGGTTGGAGAATTTATTGCACAACAGGGTTTGAAACCCAGCTGACATTTTCCTGAAGTATTGACACTGTTTGATAGTTCCTCACCTCTGTGAGATCAATAGAGGGGGAATAGTAACTGTATGTTGTTCTTTTTCCTCTGGCACTTCGATAGAGTTTCTGTTTTTGGAACCACGTAGTGCAGCAGGCTGAGCCACTGGAAGATGTGGTACAAGTATTTTGAGAGCAGCAGCTCTCCGTGAGAGAGGCTATGAGGAATAACCTCATTTGGAAATAGCTCCGTCTATAATATACCATCTGAGGCATTGTAGGTTTTGCACAATATGAAGGGCGTTTTGGTTTGGATGACAGCCTCCTTTTGCAGCTACAATGCCCTGGCTCATTTTCAGGAGCTGCACAGCCGAAGGGCTCTGAGAGACTGAGCCAGTCAATGGCTATCCCATTCATGCTCTTTTCCTTGTGCACAAACCTGTGTGGCCTCACTCATCCCTTAGCCTGCAGAGCCAGGAGCCAATGCACAGGTGCTTCAGTACGTCCTTCTCTGCCGTGCAGAAGGCAGGGTTGGCAGATGTGAAATGTCTTTTTGAGATTGTCTTTCTGTGCAGGCGCTCTCTGAGATGGGTGACCTCAGGGAGACCCTGAAGACACTAAAAGGCAGAAAATCTTTCAGCTGGTGCCATTTAATAATGAAAACACATTTCAGCTCCTCATTTGCAGCCCGTCACTTGAAAAAAAAATCTTCCAGAAAGGGAAGATCGATTTTGAAAGAAGAGTTTTGCCACATCAGCTGTTACAAACTGACACCACTATACAGCTATTTACAGATGTGTAGTCCCAGACCAGGACCCTCAATAAAAGATGATGAAGGAGATTTATTACATGAATTTAAGTTACCTTTTGTAAATACATTATTCCTCTAGGAAGTCTGGCTCTTTTTTCCTATTCTCTAGCAGTTCATCCAAGCAATACTTTGACACCTGCATTATCTCCCCAGAGCAATGGAAATGGGGAAGGAAGGGAGTGTTCTTGATGCTCACATTGGCACTAGATGGGAAGTGACTCTCTGATAAACTAAGGGTGAAGAAAATTTCTTTGGAGTGCTCTTGTCAGTAGCGTTTACAGATCCTCTTTGGCTCTACCTCTTTCCACATGAAGATACTAAACTGCTGACACACACTAGTTATGAACACCACACAACCTTCCCTGAGGTACATTTTGGGAATAGAAGCAGTGAGAAGTTTCACTGATTCCTCTCTTTTTTTCCCCCTCCATCAGGAGGGATGGCAGGGATGAGAGTAAGCCGATCTTCCTACTTCCAGTACTTTAGTTTGATCACTAGACAGTGTCCAGCTGATTTAACTGCTGAAATATGCCTCATTAAAAATCTGGATCCCTCCTGTTCTTGAAATGAGGCATATTGGACTCTCTTTGCTCCTTTCACAGAGGTCAGTTCCTCCTTATTGACAGACGTGGGGAAAGTTGTGCCGCTGGCAGCAGTACACTTCTGTTGGTGTGGACCATGACTGTGTAGGCGTCCCTCCTGCTCTGCCACCAAGATGCTGCATGTCCGCATGAAGATAAGATGCTTCTGTTGAAACTGCTGGTCAGCGTGCAATGAGTGCCTCCTGCATTCGACGCAGCATATGTGTAAAGGCCTCAGGATTTGCAGGTTGTGCATTTTGCATGTAAGGTTTTGCCCACAGGTATAGACATAATGCCAATTCTTTCAGAAAGAGAGTTCTGTTACTGGAGAAGTGGTAAAAAGATTATCTTAAATGTCTAAACATTGGGCAAGTTACTAATAATGAGATACATTTGATACAGTGGCCCACAGCTTTGTCACACCCAAGGCTTGCTGTGAGTAGTACAATTCTTCCAATATATCAGTGCAGAATACCACATTTTTCTTCTGTTTAAGTGTGTGGATATAGAGAATAAAGAACTTTTTGGCAATCTACTGCTTTCAACTAAAGGAATGCCATGCTATTCAGCAAAGAGCTACAGCAAAGTGCTTACTCCACCACTGAAACTTAGATAATGCGTTTCTCAGCAGAGGAGCGTATCTTAGTAAACTAAATCTTTCACGTGACACAGAAGCAACATTGGTTAAGAAATGAAGATGTTTTGTAGCCATGGCTGTTTACACAAGTCAGAGGGTCATTGTTCAATATGGCTAATTAAGTTGATTCTTGGAAATTTAGAGGCAACATGAAAAGTATGCTGGGAGGAAATGTGATGACAAGTAACAATAATTGGGAAATTGTGCTGCACATCACACCTTTCCTTTGGTTACCAAGTAATTGGTTTTGCATAAAATGTTCACAGTGTTTACCTGAAGTATGTGTACAAACAAAGGCCCAGTCCTTTGGAAGCTCGCTGGAAGGGAAATTTGAATGTTTTGTTGTTGCTAAAACCCTCCTGACTGAGTTTATGGTAGTATGTACCAGCAATTCAGAAAGATACCTTCTGCCAGAAAGAAACATTTGCCACTTGGAGCACAAGGGAAAAATCAGTGAAAAACATGATAAAATTTGAATTGTAGAAAGACTATCACAGAAAGATTTATTTTGTCCATTCAAATCACAGATTTGTACTTGGTTTTGTTATAGTTCTGTTCACATTTCAGGTATCTTAAATTGTCTTTTTAAAAAATATGTATGTATGCATACAATGGAGGTGTAGCTACTTGCAACAGAATAACTATATGAGTAAACAGTTACGTGTGGTTGCCCTAGTACATCCTGTGAGAAAGATGATAGGGCATACTCCTGGGTGATCGTGTGTAATGCTCTTTGATAAATGACCTGAATTTTTGGGTAGTCAACAATAAAAACTGGCAGATTTACATTCCTTTGAGCACTCAAGAAGTCACCAGGGAATATGTACAGCTTAAAGCATTTCAAAATTCATGAGCCAGACCCAAAGTCATTTTGGAGCTTGTGTAAAGTAACAGTCAGAAAAAAAGTTGTGATCCTTTGCTTTCCGATACTTTAAATTGTATATAGCCACATTTTCTTCTTTTTTGTTTTTCCACAGGAGCTGACCACCTGCAATTTGTCATGAGGCTCACGTCTCTCGCATTACACCCTGTACCAGCACCAGAGGATTTAAAAACGTGAGTGTTCATGGTGAAACTCATGAAAAAGTATCGTTATTTGGTCCTCTCAAAAAATTTGGGGAAGAGGTTATCTGCTGTTTTGAAGAAGTAAACTCTAGGGTCAACCCCTAGTTTTAGCAGTGTGGCTTATTCTAGTCAGTGAGACATTCATGCTTTTTCCTTTGCCTAAAGCTTGCTGTATAATCTTCAGCTCCCTTCTGACTACCAGCCAGTGGCAGGAGACATCACTGGAGCATTTGACCTAGACAGGTGCAAATCTTTCTGTACTAATCTTATCATTAATCTTTTCAGCCGAAATTTCCCAGAAGATCTAAGTCCGTAACCATTCTGAGTGTAAGAATGAGATGGATTTCAGTTGTGCCCCGGTTTGCACTACATGAGCTGACTTTATGCAATAATAAAGGAGACTGGATCAAAGGCAAAAGCCCTGCTGGAAATCTTGTGGGCTGCCACCCTGCCTTTGGTGGCAGGCTGGTGAAAAGCTTTACTGTAGCTGGTGTGATACTGCTCTGGGGCCGTTCCAGGAGCCTGTACATTTCAAAGCTATTCTGGTGTTACATTCCCTACTCCACGCTGGTCCCTGAGCAAGAGCTTCCTGCGGTCACTCGCTGATCTCTCTTCTAGCATCTACCTCCCTCGGCGTGGGAGCACGCCTGCCTGCCTTGGTGTTTCCCACACGCATTACCACAAACACACACTTGAGGGCCACAGCTCTTAAGTTTAGCAGCTCCTGCCTTGATCAGATTTATTCACTTGGAGAGGGAGTTGGATTGCTCTGTGTCCTTCTGTAGCATTAATTTTCAAACACAACGCAGCGTGATCAATAACCTATTCTGCTGGCAGTTTTACTTAGTTTATTCCTGTTTCAGGTATTAGTTTCCTCAGCAATTTTATCACCTGTAGGTTTGATGTTATCTATTCAGTTTGCCATGACCGTGCGCTTGTCCCTGACCCTAGTGTGGCACACTAGATTCTCCATGTGGCCCTGAGCCACAGTGTAGCTTGGCATGGGAGGTTAAATAATTCTGATTTGCATGAAGTTGGCCATCCCTGAACTAAGCAATCATCTGTGATCCATCCCAAAGGGTTCAAAAAATACAGCTATTTCCATCTACCTGTACAGCTGCAATTAAGTTAAGGAGCTGCAGAATGCAAAACAAGCAGTAGGGAAGCATCCTACACACTGGGTGGCACTGCACTATAGGCAAGGAGGTGCAGGAGAAAGATCTGCTTTCCTAAAACCCAATCATTGAGTCATTTGTGCTTAACATGGAAACCAAGCACTGATGCTTCAACTGTCAGTACGTGCTCTGGAGACAAGAAGCTCAGGCCTGCTTTCCACATGCTGCATTGTGGCACGTTACTCATTTGCTGGAAGAACTGCAAGGTCAGATTTTGAGGCACTCATTCAGAAAGGCTACATAAAAAGTGTCTCGCTAGTAACAACATTGGTTTGTTTTTTGTTTTATCACAAAAAGGAATATTGTCAAAGGGAAAACCACCTGAAATTAATGAAAGTAAGGCCTTAGGGTCATGAGTTTAGCAATTTTCCTGAGTTAGACCGACCTCAGCAAAAGTTGCTAAAGCCAAACATACCAAGAACAGTTCCTTTGCAACCATCTAAACCACGGGCTGTGCCTGGCAGAGGAACTGCGTGTAAATCTGCCTTACCAGCTCTGACCAGGGATGCTGTCTGTCCCTAGTGCTAGGTTTGTCATCTAATGCTGTTTTAAACCACATACTGTAATATAATGTTGTGCTGTTAGGAAGCAGCAGATAGACAATGAAAGAAAAAAAATGACTGCGATTCCCTGTTAGAACAATCACATTTTTGTGGCAGATATTTTCTGTATTTCTGTTTCTCTCTTGTTTTTCAGAGTATTTATGTACAAGGAAGAGGATCTCTGTTTCCAGAGAGATCATTTGTTCCTGCTGCTTATACCCTGTTTAATGTCATGATCTTGGTTGCTGTGGAAATGATTAAGCTGTCATCAACAGGATTCAGATGGGGAATAAGCTCTGGGAGAAGATGATACAACATTCCCTCTTTTATGCAAATATGTGCAGTTAAGAATAGCAAACAAACAAACAAGCAAAATATAGAGGCAAACACCCTTCCCTCTCCCAAACCATTATTCAGACTGAGCAGACTGTTTTAAAATAAGTACATTTTTTCCAGGGGGTGTCTAGAAAATCTCATCCACTGTTGTGGAAGTGAACATATCCTTGTCCCTTTGGTTTGAAAGGGTACAAATTCCAAAGTAGAGGCCAAACTCCCTTTTGTCCTGTGCTTTGAGCAGGTCGTGGCAGGTGCAATATGTTGCAAAAGTAAGTAAGAGTAGCACTTTTTTTGTGAGTGCAAATGGATATGCAACATGCAGAGCACCAGAGAGCTATGTCCTCTGCCCTTAAGTAGCTGCCCAGGGTTGTGTTAAGCACAGCAAGTCACAGTGGGAGGAGTAATGCTTCCAGACATTAGATGAGGTTATGTTGACTCAGGAAAGTAAAATGCCTCCCAGAAGTACCTTTGGATTTAATTAATATGTGTTTAGAGTCGATGGCAATTCTCCAAAGAGGACTTGTATTAACCACCAGCTGACTACATCTGGAATTTCATGAGGGATCTTTCAGTATTTGGTGAATATACATAGGAAGTGGGTCATCTAGGTTGTATATTTGTAGTTGTAATTAGAAAGACAAACTGTATGGGAAGAGAAAGTCAACAATGATCTTGATAATTAGTTTAATACTGCTATGCACATCTGTTGTTTTTTGAAGTCTGCAATGCTGCTGTCTCAGTGGTGGGTGTAAATGCCTTATAGTAAGTCAAATCCAGTTACTATAACTTTCCAGAGTCTTGGCAGCACTAATGTCTCTAACATAATCTATATTCAGAAAATGGGGAAAATGCCCAAGTGGAAACAAACTAGGGTTCTTTTCTTATTAGAGAACTCTCCTAAAAACGTGGGGTTTTTGCAGGATCTCCTGGTACTGTTGATCTGAAACTCTAAGTAGTCTGCTCTTTACCTGCAGCTAAAATTATAGACACAGCATAATGAGCAGTTGATATGTGACTAAGCTGCGCTTTTTTTCAGACATTGATAGGATGTTATAAGGCATCAGGAAAGATTAAGGATGATAACAGGAAAATCTTTCTGGAAGTTTTTCCATTATTACTGATGCTTCATGGAACATGTTGAAAGAGTTTCCGTTAAAAAAAAAAAGTGCTGATTTTTTGTTCTTTCTGATGACAACTTCTCACAGAGGGCACAGCCTGGGCCATGTTTTGAATTGGGGACTTCATGATCTTTGTATGATGCTGTAAACTGGCACAGAGCATTAATTTTGTATGTCATTTTTGTTACCTCGTTTCTGATGTCATTTGGTGCCATTATGGGGATGGTCCCAGGTTTTAAATAGCCACCTACATCTTACTTTGTTGCCCCACCAAACGCTTTTTTCAGATATCTCCACAGCAACTTCTTTACGTGCCAGAATGTTGTATTGCACAGTAGCAATAAGCACATGCACAAAGAAGAGCAGATGAAACTAAACATCACACTAGATTATTCCTTGCATTGCTAAACAATAGCACACAACATTGTAATATCTAAATTACTACCTCTCTCCAGAGTTGAAGGGGACAAATTTTATCAGTGTGTTGTAGAATATTGTAACTTGTCCATTACCCCTCCTCATGGATATTCTCATGCAAACATGTACAAGAGCAGTGAAAGATAGATGAACACAAATATACAGACTCAGGAGGGATCTCAATCTCCTAACCCAGTACAGCACATTGGTTTCTGGTGTCAGCTCCTGAGTATTTTTCTCAGCAAAGCTCCTCTGTACAGCCATGTAGAGGTGAAGTCTTGCTCATTTGTATGAATATGCGGTTCATATACACACAACACATACAAACATGATATTAGCTAGTTACCAGGCATCTCTGACTGTAGACATAAGAAATACATTGTCATTCAACAGCAAGATAAAGCAAACTTTCCTCTTCTTTGCTTTTGACAGAGTCTGAAAATAGATTTAATCTTAGATTTAGTCAAAAGTGCAAGGCACTATCTGCCTTCTTGTTATACACTATACAATCTCTTCTCTTGCAAGTTTTATAGCTATATAATTCCCCTGACTTCAGGGGAATTCTTTCTTATTTACAGCAAGCATAAGAGAGGCAGCAAGGTCATTCTCAGTGATATCTGGAAAAGCCAAAAAAGTATGAGGTGGGCTTCTCCTCAGGAACTAGTAATGTTTTTCCATTAGAAATATCACAGGGATTTCTTACACCACCTCATTGTTCTCATTGCCTTTTAAATGCCACACTGCAGTTCTTGGTTTAACAATGAAACATACTTCCTCTGACATCCTGGAGAGCAAAGAGTTATCACTGGCATGCAATTACAGTTAACAAGGAGAAGCTTGGTCTGTTGGCAAGGCTACAAAGTGCCTTATGTTTTAATGACAATGACTGTCAAACACTGCACAGATATGCCTTAGAATGAATATATTAGTAGTTAGCACAAGAGGTACTTGTCCATGACCAGGAGATGCGGTTACAGAAATAATGCAAATATTGACAGCAATTAATCGTGGGGATCTCAGTGCAGTTTCCCCTTTCCCTTGTATCCTTTTTTCTGGAGAATTATTTTTCACAATGTCATTTCTTAAAAAGATCAGTGGCTTCCATGATAAGTTTTTGCACTTGGAAATTTTATCTTCTTTGTCCTTTCATCCAGTCTTTTAGACCTTGGGTGTATCATGACTGCCTTATGTAATGCATGTTCTATGTGCTTTAGAAACTTTTTAGCAGATGAATTCAGAAGCATAAGTTCACAAATTGGAAGGGAGAGGTCACAACTATGTTGTCATCCAAGAGACTGAAAGACACGTATGTCAGTTTTGATGAAGTAACTTAGGCGAAGTGGGGTGCTTTGGGGGGCTGTAGACCTCTCATGTTGTCCTCCTACATTAATCCTGGCTAATGCAGGAGCAAGTTTTCTACAAGCAAGAGAAAAGTTCCGCTGCCACCTCCTTCCATGGACAGTCTATGGCCATTCCTCATTTAATCATCTGTCAGCACCCTGCCAAATGGCAAGGGGCAGTATTGTTTTTCACCTGTGAGAGATTTGTGCCTCAGCAAATGCTCATCTTGTCTCAGAGGCTGCATGTTCCTAAGATGAAAAAAAAATTAGCAGTGTCAAACCCTCTGCACCTATTTCTGGCTAAGTCCCCAGGTCTGCATATGTATCTTTCTATCGGTCGGCTGACAGATTTTCAGTGCCTCAGCGTCCCTGTTCAGAGCAATGAGCATGCTTCATATGGCAGGATTACCCACAACCAGTAAGTCTAGTACCTCTGCTGCCTGATTTTTGCATCATAGGGGAGGCTTGATGGATTGCCTTTAATTCATACAGTAAACACATCCCATAAAAATCAGTCTTCTGAATCTAATGTTTTCCTAGTAGATTGCTTTCCTCGCATCTCAACATATTTACCTCCTAGTAAAGACTAGAGACTGGAGACTCCCTGTTACTTGGCATCTTCTTAGCATGATTAGAAACACAGACCTTATAGGGAGAATCTACTCTACTGGAGCTGTTTTGTCAGATATTATTCATGCCCTGAAATGGGAGGCTTGATCAGGTTTCTGGTTCTGAGATTCAGGTTGAAGAGAGAAAGGGCTTAACCCTTTTGCTTTCTGCAGTCTTGTATTTGTATTTCTGTGCATTCTGTTCCACTTGGGTTCCCATTACCTTGCACCAGAGGTAGAGCCTGGCAGCAAATGCGCATGAGATAGGTCATGTAGCAACTCTGGTAGAGCCCTGTGGGCAAGAAGCTGGCAGAGCTCCACTGTTTCTCTCTTTTTCTCTCTCTTCCCCTCCCTTACAGGAGAAATACCCATTGGAATCCATGTCTGGCAGAGAGTTGATGTTACCTCTGGACTAGCAAGACATAGGGCAAGGGAGATGAATTGCTAAAATACAGCCTGAAGGCAGATAGGGGCTTTGACAAGCTGTAAAATTGTTCAACATCTTGGTTGGGGCTGAGAGACCTTTAGCAACACAGCACTGGGGACTGACAGAACTCAGCAAATGCTGCTGTGTGTTACCCTGTTTTTAACATTCTTGCCAGGTAAGGAAAGAAATGTTTCAAGTGAAGGACTGGGAATCTTAGTAGTATATAAGGCAAGCAGAGACATCTAAGAGCACAGTCCTTCCTGCTGCACTCAGAGATCAGCAATCATCCTCCAGAATTGTTGGGCAGGTCCTGCTACTCAAGGCTTTGGAAATGTTCTTTTTTGTTTGTTTGTTTGTTCATTTTTTCATTTAAAGAGAATCTTAGAAGACATCATATTTATCGTTCTGTCTCTATCTCCATTTCAAGCAACAGCAGAGATGGGTGAATTACATCAATCCCCCTCAAAGTGTGGAGCTTACAAGATAGGTAAAGAATTAGCCAAGGATTTTTTAATCAGAAGAAAGTAAATTCCCTCCCTTCCATTTCTTCAATCAAGCAACTTTTTTTTTTCCCTGTGTGACTCGGGTTTACTCTGTGCTGATGTACTATTTATCTGGATCTCATCTCCATGGGGTTTCCTTGCTGTTCTGTAAGTATAAGTATGTCCTGCAAGGGAAAATTTATCCTGAAATTTAATATTTTGAAGACTGAATCATCAAACCATAGCTTCCATGTGTTCAGTGTAGCATCCTAGCCCCATCAGTGTTATGAATGCTTCATTCCAGGCAGAAGCTCAAACAGAAAATAAATTATTCAGACTGAAAGTCAAAGACGAGTAAGTTTCAAGAGTTGCCAGAATTTGATTACCTGTTGATGCCTTTATAGAGGCAGTGTTCTGGGGACAGAGTTTTTATGCAAATAGTCTCTCCTTCAGAGTGCTGGAGGCTTTAATAGACCACCTTCTTCCAGGTGAAAATCAATACATTTGTTTCTGTTCTTCTGGTTTCTGTAGGCAGTAAGGAAAAGTAAACAGAAAGGCTGATACAAAAGAGAAATGAGAGAAAAACCACAAAGGACCTCAGCACAAGGAAAATTTATGAATTTTAAAATGAAGCTCCAGATGTGTGTTTGTTGACTGAATGAGTAGCGAATATCTCTAGAAAGCCAGAAATTCATTGATTATGTGCAGATCCAGAAAGCCCTCTGAAGTTAAAAAGGAAAAAAAAAAAATTAAAATATACCCTTCCCTTACAATCTTTTTCCTGGCTATTTCCACCTGTGTTTTGTATGCTTCATTTTAGGCTTACTTTCCACAACTGAAAATGCTGAAATGAAAATCAAGAGATCGCTTAGCAAACACTGTGCACCAGGTTCAGCTAAGGTCAGTGGATTTGGTGGTGTTCCGATCTGTTTTGTTGTCAACATATGAATCTGATGCTGAATTTTTTGGCTGTTAGTATTCTACAAAAATCTGCTGCATGAGCAGTGTGAAGGGGGGGTGTATGGATATGCAGGCTGGCAAATATATACAACAGTTTTATTCTGCTAAGGGGATATTCATGTGGCTGCAATGAAACAACTCATAACCAGCTCCCTGCTGATTTCACAGTCCAGGGATTCTGGAGTCCAACGGAACAATTGTGGTGGCTTCTCTCATTTCATCTCATTGACGTTGTTACTTTCAAAGTTTCATCAGGCACCAGAGAGATCCCTGATGAGCAGGGCAAAGCAGAGAAACTCCAGAGGTCCTTAAAGAAATCATTCAGATCTCTATGCTGTGCCCAGGTTAATTCTGGATTTGGCTTCCCTGTGCGGATCCCCTATGCACACTCATAGTTTCCTCTGGTGCATTCAACTTCAAATGACTGTCTTGATGCAAGTAAAACAACCATATATAACCTGTCAAGTAATCTAATAGAGCAGAACATGAGCATTGTCTGTGGCATGTTTAGCTTTAACAGCCTGTGCTGAGCCTTTGTATGTTAATATACAGATAATGTTGTCAGTCAAGTTCTGTGCATTTTCCTTAACTGTGAGAAGTCAACATTGAGATTAGGGGGTACTACAAAGCCTCAGAAACAAGGCTGAGATTTTTGCAAGAGGACTTACACATCTATCTCATATTGAATTTTAGTTGGCTACAGGGATAAGTTCCTTGACAATCTCAGCCCTAAAGGATTACCCTTCCTCTTATTTGGTTTGTTTTTTCTTTTTTTACTCCAGGCAGAATGGATACAGGCTTCTTACAAAGAAATAGCTGGTTTTAATTTTAAGCAAATCAAACCCTAAGATATGAATAAGCCTATTTGTTGCGGATGAGTGATTTAGATCGCTTAAAGAATCACTGTCAAAGTTATTAGCAAAAGTGGTTTTAATACGATGTTGCAAAAGTGCGACTTAACGAAGTTCGATGGCAAGGCTCACTCTATTAACTACTGCATAGAAGAAACATACAAAGGAAGATTGAGTTACTCTCGAGTTGGAGTCATTCACAGAGAGACCGGGGATGCAAAAGGGTAAGGAGGACCCTCCCGTTGAGTCACGAGGTTCAGAGTGGACCCCCTTGCTTTCTAAACTCCTTCTCATAGAGGAGTCTAGGTGCGGCTAGGTCCAAAGCTAGTCTCAGACTTGGTCAACAGTTTATGTCTAAGGGATTATATATGCAAAAATCACATAATGTTTCATTAGCATCAATTCAACATGCAATCAAAGTTACCAAGACAGCATCAAAGTTACCACACTACAAGGTTATGCGCGATATCGGTCACTTACCAAAGCTCTGCCCTTGGTAAAAGGTCTCTCTGCCTCGAGGAGCAACCTTGAGAGGTGTCCCAGCTCCAGGGGAGATCACCGCCATGCAGCCACGCTGCTGAGCCGGGAGAGCTCAAAGAAGGCTCACCGAGGCTGTCATATTTATGGTATACAGAGGTTGGCTCGTGGTCAAATTACATGTGATGGAAAAGGTGTGCATGAGACTCCTTGTACCCACAACTTTCTTTGTTCCTTGATAAATGAGTCTTGGAAAAGCCACCCGCTATTCATGTGTTAATCGCAAGATTGATGTTCCAAGCTCATATGCACTCTGTTCCTTTGTGGAACAGATTGAAACTACAGGAGTTCATGGCCCGGCTACAGCTCAGGCCTTCACCTCCTATGGAGCCTGTTCCAAACCACCGCCAGCCTGGTTAAGGGGTCCAGTGCATCCGTCACGCTATTTTGGAAGGGTTTGAAAAATTATACAGAAATGCTGTTAGGATAAATTCCTTATGTACTAGAGAGAGGCTGTTATGTTTTGTGTTATTTTAATGACTTTTCCTTTTAATGACTGAAAATTGCCTACACGTATCTTTTTATTTTAAATAATTTCTAGGATTCAGATTGGTTAATGTACCATTAAAGGAATTTATTTGCACAGAAATCAGTAAATGTACTTTTTATTTCTTTGGAGTCACTTGGGCAAGTACTTGATTTAAATGGATTGTTTACCTAGTTACTGATTTTCATTGGTGTGGGGAAAACTTTTATCAGCTTTGGTACCTTATTCCTAACAAGATGATTTTGAATGTCAGAGCAGTTTTCCAGTTGTTTACCTTTCACTATTGTTAAGCCTCATTCCTTTTCTTAGGTACTTGTTTGCTAAACAATGTAGATGGTAAATATCACTTACAGTAAGCCTAAATATATGGTATGTTGAAATCTGCTTCACATATTTTGATTTGTGAATGATTGCAAAAAAAGTTTAAAAGTGCTCTCCCCTGAGTCACATGCACTGGTGTCCTTCTGGAAGGTGACCTGGGGCTTTCCATTACAATTCAGTTATTTTCAGTTGTAGTCAAGACCTCAGTTGTGATTTATCCCAGTTAATGGGTACATGAAGGATGCATCAGTGGAAGGAAACAGACAAACTGTAGTAAATTCAGGATTACATGTGCCTATTCAACTGAACCTGAGGTTTAGCTGGTTGTAAATGAAAACAGCTCTTCCAACACCGCACATGGTGATGAAGAGATTTTTCTCTAGAAGCAGACTTCTACATATTTTCAACTCTGCCTGATATATGAGCAGGGATAAGTCACAGATATCTCTCTAGGACCCCCTTTATGGATGCAAAACTTGAGATAATAATGCTGTCCTACTCCAGAAGGCAATTTGAGGAAAAAAGAAAAAAAAAAAAGAACCAACCAAACCAAAGCCTTATAATAAGCAGATATTAGTTATTATTCATTGATTTACCATTCATCCTTCCCAATTTTTGATTGGACATTTTATCATACACCCATATATTAATTTAAAGTTGTCTGTCTGCATTTCTTTGCAAAAATCTTTGCAAGAATAAACATCATATTATTGTAGATGCTGATTAGTGGCATAATATCTTATAATGAATAGTTTTGTCCTTTTGACCTTCTGACTCAAGGCTATGGGTGGCTACAGTTGAGAAAGTGAAAAGAAAACTAGATTCCACTGATCGTTTTAATGTGACTGCTAAAATATACAGCTAGAGATTAAGGGTAAAGCTTTAATTTTCTTCAGGGATACAGAAATCAGGTAGGAAGAATGAAAAGGTACTTTTCAGCTTTAAATGTGCTTTTTTTGTTCTGATGTGTCATTTGACATATGTCAAAATAATGTAACTGCAGTGGAATTTAAAATCTGGGAGCCACTGCATGGTTTGGTACGGCAGTAATTGTTTCCTTTTGAAGTTCTTATGGATAATTGTCATGAGTGACAGCAGTAACTTTTAGCTGCGCTACCAATTGCCAGAAAAACTATATCATGATCATCATTTGGAATGTTGTTGGATTGGTGAGGTTCCATTCAAAACAATGCAGTGTAATTACTATTTACCCCACTGGGTATGCAGGACAGCAAAATGCTGAATGAAATGCTGAAGAGAAAAAGGGTTTTCTATACTCACCTTCTGATTAACAGGAAGATGGCTTAGAACAAGACTGCAACAAACCACAGGCTCCTGGATCAAGCCCAGTGCTGAACAAAATAAAATCTTAGTTGAAACCAGAGATGCAGTTCTCAGCTCTATGCTGACCATTGCCCTTTAAAACCAGATCCACAAAAAAGGCCTTAGATGGAGCTGCTCATGCTTGGGACTGAGAACTGGTTGCATCTGAGTGCTGTGGGGCTCTGAGGTTAGCATGATATAGCAGCTTCTCACTGCTGAGCTCTGAGAAAGGCTTTACATTCTACCAACCATGCCCAGAAAAGCATTGGCTAAAGAAGTGTCCCCAAAACAATTTCTCAAGAGGCTTAAAAGTCAGGACCTATCAAATATGGGGAAAGAGAAATTTGGGGCAACATGTTTAAGGCCTTTAACAGCCCACAAAGTAGATACAGATGAAGGAGCAGACTTGAATTAACAATGCTTTAAGAAATTAATTGGAATACAGGATTAAGAATGGCATTAAACACATCATTTCCCAGGCGGACTGAGTAAACAGGTGAAGTGATCTGTAAAACAGAAAGTGGAGAGGGGAAAAACTCACTACACTTCAGGATTCTTCCTAATCAATGGAGATTGATTATAGCTGGCTTCAAACAAGACTGAGTTTACACAAGTAATTTTTTTTACTCTGTTCCTGAGGAGGTCTGCAATTAGGGCCTAGGGCAATATACTGGGTTTATTAGTGTATTTTTAAGAAAGATGTCTTCTGGCACACTGCATGATTGGCTACAAGCACAAATACTAAAGTAGCATTGAGGAGAGTGTAGCATTAATGCAACAGGTGCAATCAATCTTCTCCCATTTTATTTAAGTTGTTTATGAACCTGCTGATACAATTTGGGCTGGCTCTTCTAGGTGAAATGTGGGGGTGGAAAGGAAACAGCTGCTATTTAGGTGAAGTAATTATTAGGTGGTGATTGGGGAGGAGATAAAAGGCCAGTAGAGTTCCTCCCTGAGACCTGCTCCTGGGAGGTGGCTATGAAGGGGTAAGTATTGTTTTGGGAAGCTTTTTGGAGATTTTTGGTTGGTTTGGTTTTTTTTTTTTCCCTTTATTAAACAATGTCTAAGTAAAATACGAGGGATATTTACGAAGTATAAAGTATCATTAGAAGGGGACTGTCTAGGGCCTATCTTATTTTCCTTTGAAGGAAACACTGCTTAAACAATAAGAGGGGCAAAATGCTAATGCTAAGTGCTGCTGGGTTAGCTTGCTAGAGTCTGTAAGAAGGGAGTCTGTATGCTTTCAGGAAGGTCTGGGAGCCTCTGTTTTGCTTTCTTACTGTGAAGATGCAGAATAGTTTTCTGTGGTTCCTCTCTCCTCTTACATGGTAGCTACTCTTTTCTCAGTGGAGTTACTCCTAACAGCAGTGAAACTACAGAGCAGAGACTGTGCCAGGCCTCTCAGCCACAAACCACTGCCATTTCTAGAGCTACTGGGATGAGGGGAAAATAGATATGGCAATAGTTGTGGTCCTGCGAGCCATCTTTTGTTTGGTTTCTTAGAACACTTTGCTTATATTTGAAAACATATTTGGGCAGATTTATGTGGGGAGCAGGGGCTGCTTCAACAGGTGGAAAATACAGCCTGTTTTGAGCTCTGTGTCACAGCCTCCCTGTGCAGACTGGGACTGGTGTTCCTCAAATGCCTCCCCTAATAGCTTCTTCTGATGTAGGCAAGGACAGCTGTAGACCTAGATGCTAGCACACTAACTGCCTATATCATATTAGAGTTGCTTTTCTGCATGGAGATTTGGGAGATATATCATGGAAGATAATAGGAGAGGTTAAGAAGCAAGATATAAGGAAATTGGCATTTCCTCTAATAGAAATACAATTCTTCAGATTAAACTGGAGAACTACAGATTGTCACTAATTTATTATCCACAGAGAGGAAAACAAGCTCTTAAATTGTGTATAGTGCAGTACTTGGCTTGCTAAGCATTTTCAGTAATGACTCATTTATAATATTCTCCCAGCGTAAGAAGGGGAGGGGAGGATGATGTTCCTAGCTAAAGATGGTCGATTGTTTTCTGCAATGGTGATTGAATTGTAACTTATAATTTGCGGATGAAGTACTTGAATTACTCTGACAGCTTTGTGATAAAAGGGAAAAATGTAATGCTTTCGTGAAAATAACCTTGAAGGTAAATGAAAACCTACATCTGTCCAGGTGCAGGTCTGTTAAATGTTCCCTTGGTACACATCACAATAGAAACATTTGAGCAGGCAATGTAGCAAAAATTGAAAGAAATATCAGGTCTCTGAAGTCACTGTATCACCTCACTACTTGTAGGACCATTTTTGTGTCATGAAGTTTGATTTTCTTTTTTTAGTTGCTTTCCTGGTAGAGAAGCTGTTATCTTGTACTGGGGTCAGATGGAGAAAATAGAATGAACAGCTTCAGAAACAAGGGGGTTTTTGTGTGTGAGTGTAAGAAAATTTAACATAAGCAAGGACTTTTAGCAGTGGGAGAGGGAGAAAGAAGAACCTAATAATGTGAAACTCAATTGGAGGTGGAGTTTTGAGTGTGGACCCTTTCTGTGACTGTCAGAGTGCTGATATTTATATTGCTGTAGTGCCGAACAGCCCTTAGGCAACTACTGTGAAATAGTCTAACCCAGGCAGGTAATAGCTGAATCTAATGATGTTAGATTAGGAAACTTGGAGCCTGAAGGCAGAGATGGAAAAATCATTGCAAGTTTCTGGCTCAGCCCTGGGACGGTGCTCTGTCCCTAGTGCAGAAGGCAGGGCACTTACACAGTAATTCTCCCATCATGAGAACCGAGCTGTGGGGAAAATCTGGACGGGTGTCTGGTTTGAAACAAGAGACTGCACAAAACTACTAATACATATGAAAATTTCTTTTTGTTTTGCTTCTGCAAAGATCTTGAGGAATTAAAAGTGAAAATATTCTTCATCACTGGTTCCTCAGTTCTGTGCAAATAGCACTAAGCATACCAGGTGACCTTCGGCAGAGCTTACACCACAGGCTTGTCACTTCTTTTGACAGCATACTGGTTTCTGCTACCTAAATTAATGCTTCTGTTCCTAATTGGCTATGAATTGTCTATCTTGCTTCCCTGTAAAACCAAATATTACTACCAATGTCAAATTTTAGCAGCTTTCTGTGTTTTCTGGTGTTGCAGCTGCTGATGTGTTTAATGTGTGTGAAAGGCTTTAGAAATGTAATTTACATTACAAGTTATAAGTCCTTTGTTCTCCTGTACCTAGTTCACATAAAATGTCAACGGGTCTTCTGCTGCTGTCAGTGAAGGCATTTAATTATGTCAAGAGGTGTATGTAGGTGACCAAGGCCCTGTGATTTTAAATTTCCCACAGACTTAAGTTACCTGAAAGCATATAATGGGAAGTGGCATCTCTCAAGACAAAGATGAGGAGTTACCAACCTGCAGAAAGAATCAGGAAGTATAGAAATGGGACTTGCACATGTTTTTGCTGTGTGATCCAATGACGTTTTGTGAGGATGTTCAGAAGGCTTCTTTAACAAGTATTACAAGAAAGGATTTAATCTTCAGGATGTTGTAAAGTGATAAAGTTTTGTTTCCTTTCTTTGAGAAGTGTCTTGTGCTATTAAACTGTGTGATACCTTTTTATTATTATTAATGGAGGATGCTGATGCTTCACAAAAACTTAAGGAAGAACATTTTCTTTCTTTGAAGCATTTCTCTTACTGGAGAGGATATGAAAGCAATTCTGAGTTATTTCATTTGTATTTGAAGGTTCACTTTTTACCTTCTCTCTGATATTTGAAATAGAATGACACAGCTAGAACTATCTGTCTTGTTTGAAAGGTTAAATATGACTTGTTGGTTACCAATTAATGTTCATTCTGGTGGCGAATGAAATGGGTTGGGTACTGTTGGTCAAATAATGCTTTGCTAGAAAAAGATTTTGCTATAATTTATCAAGGACCTTGAATCTATGGGTTCAGGAACAGGAAAAGATATAATTGTATGTTTATAAAATTATAAAACAAAGGGATGGTTTTTTAGTTTATGGTTCAAATGGGAACTGTTACCTCACAATATTAAGTATTTTAATACTAAAAACTGTAGTCTGGGCTTCTTGTTTAGAGGTGATTTATTTGCAGCTGGCTATTAACTGAAAAATAGAAGGGTTTAAGAACTTCATCTAGAATCCATGCTGCAAAGAGGGTAGGCGATGGTGAGATGCTTGCTGAAATGGAACATGGCTTCAGTCCTAGCATATACTCTTCTCCTTTGTTGTAAAGCATCTTCAAAAAACTATGCAAATGTTTTGTTGATCAATCAAATTCTGTATTAAAGCAGAGATGATGTTAAGCATCCGTTTGACAAAAGTCAGGAAAATAGTTTCCAGGATAATTTTATCTCAGGTCCTGTATTATAAATGGAGATGACTGGAAGTCAGGTGGTTCTTCATAGGATAATCTGGACCATTCAGAGCTTTTGAAGCAGCTATAAGGGCTCAGGATTGCTTGTTCAGAGCTTAAGTGTAGCTGTGTGCCTATATATTTCTATAAGTGGCCATGGCCTTAATACTGGAAGATGTGGTCCAAGTAACAGAAATGAATGTTAGCAGTAAAAGTTCATTTTGTCAGTATTCAATTCTTTTGTCTTGTTGATAATATTTCACTGATAATAAATTCCCTAATAAGAACAATGGTGAGATTTAGTATGTCCCAGCAGCCAACACTCTGTGGCTATCATTAAAGTGGCCTTGTTAGTAATAATGCTAGGAAATGTTTAAAAGAAAAATGCAGTGAAGTGCAGTGAAGGGTGAAATTCTTGTATAGAGAAAATGCTCTGGAAATCATGCAAATGTCTTTGGATGGTTTTCAGTTCTTCGATATTAGGATATTTGGGCTAAAGTGATTCCTAGTGGCTTATGATGCCTTCTGGGTCATCATGCTGTCGGGATCTCTGTTACTATGTTGACAGATTCTCCCATAACTGATCACACTCCTAGTTTCAGTGACCTTGGACTTCTGTGTGTGTGGAAGGGGAAATGTACTTGGTCAAAATTAAACACTTAAGCTACAATATTTCTAGGTAAAAGCCCAAGATGTTGAAGCCTAGTTGTAGTACTCAAGGTACAGTTTTCGTGAAGATATTATTTTAAAATAAGTCAAGCACTCCTTTCTCCTTTTCTCTTAAAAAGCAATGCATAGCATTGCATAGCCTGTTCTCTGTGCTTCCCTTTCTCAAGTGCTTTTTGCACAATATTTTCTGTGGAAGTTAGTAGGCACTTATTTTACTTTTTTCCTGTACTATTCTCAAAAAAAAAAAGTTTCGTGGTTTAAGCTCAGGCTTAGAGTGTGACTCTACTTAACAAGAATGAAAAATGAGATTGGGTGCAACCAAGACAAAGCACTTGCTTCCCAGAGAGTCCGCTTTAAAAGTATAAGGATACTTAAGAATAGCAGATACCCAAAATCTACATTTAAATAAACTCATGATGTGTGGCAGCTTGTATTTGTTTTCTTTTGTGAAAGGTTTGATGTTAGTTTGGCTTTATCATAGCTTAAATTGTGCAGTTTTGTGATGGAGTATTAGCAAGTACCTGCAGGAATGCTGATTTGCATGGTTTACTTGGTTATGTACAGGTTATTTACCTTGCTAAGGAAGAGTGAGAGGACCGAGAAAGCTGGGCTGTGCTAAAGCCCTGAAATTAAATCAAATACAGCTCTCTAGTCCTCTTTTAGTCAAGAAGATCCTAAGTAAAGGGGATTGAAGGTTGTTTTTATCAGACCATATAGATGTAGAGCTCCATAGCTGAATTATGTGGCGTTTGGGGATTTTTTTTATCACTGCCTGTATATGTTTGGTTTGTATAATTAGTATTCAAGTGGGCATACTTTCTGACAGTAGACTCTCCAAACAGCATTTCTGTTTTGGGACCCTGATAAAAATGAACCATGTGGATTTTTTTTTTAAACTTTCTATTTGGATTTCGTGTCAAGGGGAAAGAAGGAAAGGCAGATACTCCCAGGGAGGTCAGCACCCTGCAGGCCTAGAAACAGCTAAAAGAAAAACAAATTTTTTGTGCTGCATATTAGTCTCCTGCTTGGGTAAGGCAAGCCAAATCTGCTGCTTTGGCCGGTTTATGCCTGGGGCCACCTCCTTACCCTGTGTCCATCCCTGCGTGGCTGTGGGCTCCTTGCGAAGCGGCTGCTGGGGCCGTGCTGGGCAGAAGCGCCGCCATCTTCTGCCTCGGCAGGCGCGGGTGGCGGGGCTGCGGCAGCGCCTCTGCGGGGCGGGCAGCAGCTGCCCCCGCCGCTTCCCTCGCTGAGGAGACTGTGAGGGACAGGGGGAAACCTGCAGAGCCTGGGCGAGAGGGAGGAGAAGTGTGTATGTAAGTGTGTGTTTGTTTTCTTTTCTGTCAGTAGCTGACAGGGTGATCAGAGGTGTGAGCTAGCTGGCAATAAATTACACAAAATACATGTTCTCCTGGTGGAGGTGGTTCTGCTTGCAGCAGTGAAGGGCAGAGGGTGCAGGGGATGCCCGGGCCTGGCACGGCTGTGGCAGGGGCAGCTGCTGTCCCCATGGGGCTCTGGGAGGAGCTGTGTGGGGTTTGTGGGGTCACTTCGAGCAGTGTGGAAACACGGAGCAGGGGATGGGCAAGGGCCCAGTGCCAGGGCCGTCCCCACCTGCGGGGTCCAGGAGTGCTGGCCCGGGAGCCCTGGGGCCGGCTGGGGTGCCATTCCCCGGGGAGCAGCGTGAGGCGGCAGGGTGTCGCCGGGAGAGCGGGGCTCTGGGGAGGTGGGCTGGGGCCCAGCCGCTGACTGCAGCAGCTTTTGAGGCTGAACTGATTCAAGCAGTTATTTTTATTTTTTACCTTAGTTAACATTTACTTATAGGCTTCCTCAGATGCTGGTGAGGAAGTTAGTCATGGCTAACTGCTTCAAGATGTAGAAACAGTACTACGTACCAGGAAATACCAGTTTCTATGACAGAAGGGAGACATAAAGCATTGAAAATATAAAAAGAAAGGGAGGCTTCAGTTCGGGTGCAAAGAAGGCATCTGAATTCTTAAAATGACATCAAGTGTCAGCATTAATACTCCTCTGAGCTTTACAGCCTCAGAAACTCCTCTTCTGTAATTCAAGCCGTTTAGGATCATAAACAGTTATTTTCAGTACTGCTGAGACCAGTGTCACACTTGTATCATGATTTTGATGTTTGATGTCTGTCATACATCAGAAGGCAAACACAATTACATGCATCTCAAGAATACCTCAGAGCTGTTTAAGAAGTCAAGGTTAGTCACAGAATGCTTTTGATCTTCCTCTTCTCCCTCATGACTGTAGAGTTTTCCATTAAATTTAAGTGAAGATGTTCTAGTTAAGGATTAAGAGATGATTGTTGGAGAAAGAACACTTCAACTTGTATCTCTAACAAATGGCACAGTTGGTGACCTCTTGCCAAACTGTGGGAAGATGATAAATAGAACTGTGGGCTCTGGGAATCTAAGGTGAAAAGGTAAAATTTCATTTTGGAAAAAGTGTTTTGTTTTGTTTTTTAAATGAGCCTTATGCTGTTTAGGTCATGTTTCTCTGTTACCATTCATCAAAACACTGGATTTTGTCCCAGTGACACAGCCTATTGCAAAAGATGCTTCTTAGCCTCAGTAATTTTGTTTTGTGGCTCAAAGGAAAATGGCTCCTACAGTGTTAAAACTTCTTCCATACAAGCTAACCGACATGTGCTGATATAAGGTAGGACCAAAACTGCCCTTTCATCTTCATTTGCTCAGCTTGAACAGTAATAGCATGTGTGCAACAGTTGCACCATGTTGTACTCAGTCTAATGTTTTAAAATTCATTGAGGGCAGAAGAAGCAAGGACAGTGATAAGTCTGTTTTGCTGGATCAAGCCACAGTTGTTTCAAAAGGGCACAAGCCTTTTGAGAACCTGGATGTGTTGAAAATCATACAGAAGTCTACAGCAGTCCTTTGCAGATGTTACTGCTGCCTCTCTTCTCCACCCCCTCAAAACAAAGTCCTACATCTTAGCATTAAGATCATCAGGGATATAGTAGTGTTGCTGTTACTGGTGCTGTGTTATTCTGTGAGATGATGTCTCATCAGTGTGTAAAATAAGGCCACTGTCTTGCAAATGTTTTCAGCTCCTTATTTTTGTACACAAGGGTCCCTTCAGAGACAATAGAAAAGTGTTTAAAGTGTAGTCCAGCATATGTATAAGCACTTACAGAATGAGCACTTAAGTCTGATTAACATGCAAGATAGAAAAACAGATTGCGAAAGTGTAGAGAGGTCAATGCAAGAAGAAATACATTTATGCTAAGAAATATTTCATCCAAAGGAAGCAATGTTGCATGAAAAAAGGCTGAGACCCTAATAGTGAGACTTCAGAAGTGAAATTAGCAGATATTTATAGAAACCACAAATCCTTAACAAACAAACATAAGAAAATTTCATTAGTAATGTTGTGTTTTCAAACTGTAGTATGATGGTTCATTTAAGATGCAAGTTTGGCAAACTACTTTTATTTGTGAGCAAGCTGGAATTGGAAGTGTTAATCTGGATCTTTTTGTTCTCTTGGGTTTAGTACTGTGTAAAGATGAGAGAAAGAATAATGAACCGGGTGCTAGAAGAACTTAACACTGAGGTTTACTTTTTGGGGGAGTGTTGAGACAGGGAGCCAACGGTTTATTCAGTTAAAAGTAAAAGATCAAAAATATGAAAAAAACCTGTGCGGCCAGCCTGCCAGAGGAAATTATTGCAAAGGAAAAGGAGGATGCATTGCAGTTGGAATAGCAGGTTTTGAACATGGGATATAATCAAAGCTTCCTGATTTAGTTTTGATAGGTTATTTCTCATACCTGTAGATGTCTCCTTCTTTCTTGTTACTCCTTTTATTTTTATTTGTTTTTTAATGTGGAAGTCTTCCTTTTGAAATAGCAGTGGTCCAAAGACTGGACAATATCTTTGTCAGGGAACTACAAATTCACTTTGGTCTTTAATCTTTTGCCCTAAAAAGGTTGTAATAGCTGTAATATTTTAAAAATAGATTAATAATAAAAAGAAGTGTCAGTGTATCACGATGCATTTCTGAGAAGGAAGTAATAACTAATAATGGTTTCTTTTGGAAACCTGGAAATGCCATTATATGCCAGTATGCTGACATAGTATGTAGACTCACTTTATGACTGTTATATTACTCATGTACATAGCAACAAAGTTAGTTATTTTCCCTGATGTAAATTGCATGTTTACAAGCACAGTACAATAATGCAGATGACTGATGGTTTGGACACAGCTTTTGTTAACTATTGCTTAAAAATGCTAAACAAACAAAACTAAGCCCAGTCTGATTCAGATGCTTACTCTCACGGCTGACAGGGGCTATGAACTCTTTATGCCACCATTCAGCAAGCTTTCTAGTCAACCATGAAGAGTTGAATCAGCTATGGCCAGGTTCCCTCAAGACTTATATAAATCAGAAAAGTTTTTCACCCAACAGTAAGTTATAAGTTGGGCAGCTACAAGCTTGTCTGTTCCACCAAACATGAACAGAGCTGTTGTGAAATGGAGTAAGGGGGTTTCCTTCTGTTCCCTATTTGATCCCACAACTGTTAATGACCACATGAAAGTAAAGGTTGACTACAAACCAAATCCTCTTAAAATTGGAAATTTCACCTCACCAACATGACGCTTTTGTTGAAGCAGGGAGCAAAAACCAAACAAACTAAAACCCAAAAAGATTGTATTTCAAGGAAGTATTTTTGTCTGGAATGATATATGAAATATAGAAGATAAATATGAAAGGGTTAATCAGTGTGCTGCAGACACAGCTGATAAAGTAGCTTTACAATCAGCAGAACTAATTAAGTCAGACTTTCACATGGAGTATATATTGTGGTTCAAATTTTCTAGTGACAAGGAAAACTTTCATTGTTTGGAGTATCAGTAATGGTTCTACTTTGCATGGACTCCAGGATCTTCCTGTCATGAACTTGGGTTCACATTACAGCCTTTCAGGAGGTAATTGGTAGGAATTACCTCTTTTGCTTGCCTGTAGTTCCATGAAATGTATAAATATTTAACCTTTGTGACTCCTTTCATGTTGTCAGATTTAACTGAAGTTGGCCATTGGATTCAAAATTACTAAAAAGCACTGACAGATGTACTCTGACTCACAGTGCAAGTTTATTTGCCTTGTTCCCATAGGAAACTAGGTCCCAAACTGCTCCCAAACTGCAGAGCATCAGAGGTGCCTCGGTGGGGGCTGCACAGACCAGCAGGGCCTGGTGTGCTCCCTGGCCCTGCACTGGGGCAAGGCTTCCCCTGTGCATTGCACCCAGGGCCTGCTGTCTCAGGGCAGCATCCTGCCCTTGGTCTTACTCTGGAGTGGCTGAAAGCCCTTGATTTCTCTCTTTTTTTTTTTTTGTTTTAAAATGACTAGGCAAATAGCTATAGTATTCATAGCAATATCCTGCAGCAGGTCACTTAAGGTGCCAAAAAATAACAGGCTCCATTGTAACCAGAATTATCAGTACCCATGACCGCTACCAAACCCTGCATATGGAAGCGAATGCATAATAGGATGTAAGTTATTGTTCCCAACACAATCCCTACAAGCTGTATCATTCTACTGCAATTTGACAATTTCCAATTTTGTCTGCTGGAAGAGCTTGTTGAGATACTTTCTGTTTTTGTGAAGATCCCAGGGAATGGCAGCTGTACAATGTCACTTGTCATACTTAAGCATAGTGAAATGTTGGCTGAAGTGCTGCAGTGACAAGGACAGAATAGCCAGCTGCATTGTGTCTGTTCCTGTCTGGAAAGGCGGTTCCAGTCTGCAACCCGGTTCTTCCATAAAAGCTGAAACTACTGTTGTAAAAGCAACCAAGTTCTTTCAAAGTGCAACCTGGTTTCCTTACGGTGGGGTGCATATATTCTGTCCTACAAAGATGGCTACTGCTGACATGTCATGGGCAGTGGAGGAGAAAGAAAAAGTTGGGATGTCTTTTGGTGTGGGGTGTTTTTTGTGGTGTTTTTTTTTTTTTCTTGAAGAACTTAAAACCACAAGCATCAAACTCCCAAAACAAATCCATAACCTTCAGCTATTTCCAGGACCATTTTGTTCTGGCAGTTCCACGTAACACATAGTATTGTGAGAAGCAAGTAGACACATTGGATGAAATCAGAGCTGGACAAAATCCATGCATGCTGCTCAGCTGAATGTGGACACATTCAGCTTTTGCACTGCAGAGGACTGTTGTGTTGAGCCACAGCAATTTGTCCAGTCCTGAGACTGAAGAGCACAGAGAACTGCAGAGACTCCTGCCATTTATGTGTGCTGTACCTCATGGGATTGTCTGGTTTATGCCACCAGATGGTGCCTTTCTGTTGTGCATGAGTGTGATGAGGGGAAAATCTAATTCTACACAAGCACCTTCAAAATTATGTAAATGAAAAATGTGTATATGCCAAGGAAGGAGGAAGGACTGAAAGGTAAAGTCTTTACAAAGCCAGGGGAGATTTGAGATGGCAGTACAACTTGAGACCTAGGTCCTGATTTGGTAAACAAATTAAATATTTACTTAATGTTCATTCTCTCTTGGGATTTTAAAGATATGCTGAAGTGTTTTGATGGACCAGGAAACTGAATAAGTAGTAATGTACTCAATGCCTAATTTGGTGTTGAGGTACTTCTTGCCATCTGATGGGGCTCAAGCTGTCAGTACAGCTTGGAAAAAAAGGAAGAAAACAATGTTTATGTTTATGAAACATTTAATGCTAGATCCATGCATTTCATAACCATGTTTAAGCCACCTCCAGGGCCACATGAAACAGGTCACTAGCACATTTAGTAAACAAAGGGAATGACAAGAGTTCAGTTATCCTGATTATAGACTCAGTAGAATGTAAAACTTTAATCTATGATGACTACTTGTTTTTAAAAACAAATCCGTGTTTTCACAACCTAGACATCTCCTATTAACCCTGCAAAGCTTGCTGAAACAAAAAACACTTGTTATAAAATACTTATCTTTTATTTCAATCTAGCATATGAAAAATTAATTTTGAATTGCTTTTATTGTATCAGACAAATCACACAGCAGGTTTAAGTAGGAAAGTCAAATTAATTAACTTGACAGTTTTAAAGTACTTAGGCTTTGGCCTCCAGCAAAATCTTTCAGTCTTTTTGTTTGAGAAATGTTCTGCCTTAGGGTGTGGATGACTCATAGAGTGACAGTAAAATGCATGAGCCTTTCACCTTAAGTCACTGGTTCTAATATGATTCAGGTCACTAGTAAGTGAAAGTCATATTTTCTAATGTATGCTCAGTGATCTGAAATATGATTCTCGGGACCAGAGCCAGCACATGAGTGAGGTGTCTAGAAACTAGTGACTTGCAGGTTGTTGCAAGACTGTAAGCACTTGGCCTTCAGAGGAGAGGTCTGCTGCTGTGCTATCTGTGGCTCCTGGAACAGGGCATAGAGAAAACTGGGTGCCTCAACACGTGGTTCTGTGGGCCAATGTAGAGAGAGAAGTGTGCACAAACTTGCATCAGAAATAAGAACCTATCACTAACAAGTAGAGTGTATTGGTGGGGAGGGTATTACTGAAATTTTGTCCCATTACAGGTGTCTGGTGCCTGGCTGCAGTGTCAGCTTAACTATTTGGTGATAATAATGAAAATGGGTCACTTCCTTTCTTAGCAGAGTGCTCTGAATGGTTTTTTGCATATCCTGAGTCCTCTGTCACATAGATTACCAAATTCTTTCCTGGGATGGCTTCAACAGGATGTGAATCTGTGCAATTGCTCCAATTTCATTCTTCTGCCTGACTAACATATATCTTGGGATTAACACAAACCTGCTGCGTGATGTGGGTTTGCAGTCCCTCAGCCAGGGTAGAGAATTAAACCAGGCACTCCTTTTTCCAAATGGAGTGCTCTAGCAGCTATGAAGACTAGATTATAGATAGAGGGGATATAGTTCATGTTTGCCTTCTTGCCCTCCACCTGGGCTGTTATAGTAAAATGTTAATGATGGATCTAGATTTTTAGAATTAGTCAAGAATTTCTATAGCAATGTTAGACCATTAAGGGGCAATCACAGCATTATGGTTTGAATTTTCAACTTCTTCTGAAAAGCAGCTTTGAAACAGGAATATTCCTGGAATCTTGGGTTAAGACTTGCTTTCCACTAGATTTTGTGCTGAATAAACTTCAGCATGCACATTTGTTGCAAGTGAGCACATGTTCTCTAATCACATTTGTAGCAACCGTATGCCAAAATGCATTCAGTCAAAAATGTTTTTGCATGACTTTCCAGGCAAAAACTCTTCACAACTATCAGAGATACTTCAGCTCCTTTTAAGGGATGGTATTGAGTTATATGTCATGGCTGGAAGCAAAAAGACAGTTGTGCTTTGTCCATCAGTGTTTTTCCTAGATACTCTTTCTTTTGTCATTCCTGAAAACACCATCTGGGGCTTTCGATGGCTTCAAGTCATTTGAGATTTGTGAGGGAACTGCTCGCTACTCACCAGTTTCAGGTCACTCATGGAGTCATTCATCAAGGTGGCCGAGGCTTATGGTGCTCATTGTTTTCCTTCTGAGTCTCCCAAAGACTGAGAGTTCCCTTCTCAATTAAAACTGCAGCCTGGAGAAGAAATAGTGGCCACTGACTTCATGGCTATAGTAATTTCATGATTGCTTGAGGAAATTGGTGGCCAGCTGGGGAAAGGATAAATCAATTGTTTGTCCCCCTGTCCTTCAAGTAAAGGGCCTATTGATCACTTACTATTAATCTTGTTGGACTAAGTCAAAGATCTGAACTGTAACACTCTTAAAATAGCAATTCATCCTGCAGCTATCCAGGTGCTATTAGTGACCAAAATGGGAAAGGGTATGAACAAACAGATTTTTTTTTTTTTAAATAGAGAGGGAATGTATCCTTTAGAAAACAGTTTTGCCTTAAGTTTTCTTTTCCATAGCAAACCTCTGATACAGGATTACTCGGCCCTGCAAGAAGATGTGAAAATCCATTCTGTAAACATGCATCTATTCCAGTTTTTTCCTAGGCAAAATGGTGAGTTTGTTTTTAACCAAAAGCTGTCCTTATTTTGTTCCCTTTTCCCTTTCAGTCTAAGGGCTTTTTTGATTGCATATTTTTCAAGCCGTTTCAGTTATGAAGCAGGAGACGTTACTCTGGGTTGCTGTTTGGACAGTATGTCTTGAAGCTGCAGGAAGCCGCCTTTAAAGCTGAGAGTTGCAAAACTTTTCCCCTCCTAGAAAACTACTTCTGTTCATCTGAACAAGCCCTTTCAAAAGATGCAGCATGCACTACAAAGCAGGCTTTCCTGTTTGGAGGAGAGGGGCTTACAGAAAGGCCGCATTTTAGACTTAAATGTAGGGCAAGGTTCAAAAATTGCACCCAAGGTGTTTTCAATGCAGATATTCACAGACCTGTTCTTACACTGTGTGATTGGACTTGTCATTAAATTAGATCAATACTTGGCTTCTTTCCTGATGTACTATCACACTCTGCTGAAAAGATCTTCTCTGTGGTCCATAATTAGCCTTGCTGCTATTCCCATACAAATCACTGCTGAATATCAGCCAGGTAACAGATAAAGCAGGGAGCTGGGTAATCTGAGTTGGGAGCAATCTGGGCCTGAAGAGTTTGTCTCAAGTTCTTATGACTTTTCTTCATATCTCATATTCAAGATTGTAGAGCTGTGTGGTAGGGAAGGAATTATTGGGGTTTGTTTAAAAAAAAAAAAAAATCACATTCAAGATCTTCATTTTCATTTCATTTTGAGGTAGTTGCAAAATGGTACATGCTGAAAAATGAGGGGGAAGGACGGAGGTATTTAAAGAATGGTAAATAGCTCTACAGGTAAGGCATTTTGTTCAGGGTAGTGGAGAGAGCAATCCTTTACAGTGTTTGTGCAGATTTTTCCTTCTTGATACAACGGTATTGTTAGGAACCAGAACTGCTGGGACTTGCAAGGTACCTTTCCTTTTTTCCTGCCTGTATCTTACCTTTTTTCCTCCCTTCATAACAAAATTTCTTCCCTTTATTTCTTCATTTTTTATACTGAAAGCAGGTGCTGTAGACTTGCACAACTTTTGTCTTTTTTTTATATACAACAAGTTCTTTTGCAACTACTTCCAGGCATACGAACTACTGACCCTTCTCTTATTTGGGAAGGAAATTGTCAGTCAAAGCCAGTCGTTGTGTATATTTCATGCAAGTTCCCTTTTCTTAAGTGTAAATTACAAGCTTTTAACCAAACTTATCTTGTTTGTCATTTACAACAACCATTTCATAAGTGGTTTGCTTAGATGTATTAAGGCAGTTATTAGTAATTAAATATTGATGTTGAAGAGCATACTGAGTTTCTGCAAGTTTGAAGGAGCTAGATATAGTCTGCAGGGTGTTATCTCAAATATTACTGAAATGTTGAGCACACAATTGCCATCTTATTAGGATAATAATGTTGAAAGAACTATTTAGACATTTAATTGGTATCAAACAACATGTGGTTGCATGTTGATTAGATATCAATTACAACAAAGTACAAACTGATGTTTGATAAGCATGGTAACTGATAGCTTGCTTTTGTTATGCCAATTAAATGGCTAAATATCTCCTGGAAGGAATTACAAATCGTTAGAAAATCACTAACGTGTTTGGCAGTTTGTCAAGTGATCTGTAAACATGGGGGCTTCTGGCTGTGTTTGGGGAACTTGGGCATTTTCTCACAAACTGGGTACATCTTCAGCATAGAAACTTTGAATAATCAAATACTGAATATCATGAGACTTATGCTTTTCCTCACTAGCAAATTAATTTGATGAAATGGAGGTATAAATATTTACTGATTTGAATTAAACACAGTAAAACCAGATAATTCACAAGACCTTCTTACCTAATTTTGCCAGCAGACACTCTAAGAGCTGTTCCTGGCCATGGTTTAATCTATGTGCATCCATATATGTATCTGCCAACACAGATTTACATTTCTTCATGTCAATTAAGATTTCTACCTTTGTTAAATTGACTGGTGCCTTAAGACAGAGTACAACTGAAAGACTTGGATGAGAGCAAGAAATGTCATTTTCTTTTGCAGTGCAGGCAGTATGTTATTTTCCCACATGCTTTGTAGAACAAGGATTTTGTTTCAACCTTGAAACCACTCAGTGGATGTTGTAACTGTGGTGAGAGTTTAATATAAAAAATAAATTAATGAATGTTAGGAGAGGGAACTTCTGAGGGAAGGAGAGTGATCTACGTGCAGGTACCTTGATAAGGTTTCTCATCAACTGGTATAAATGAAAATGTTTCAGGAGTTATGTTTCAGCCCAAGGCTTAATTGGAGCAGTTTCTCTTTCAGGCTGTAGCACAGAAAGGTAAGGGATGTGTGTTCCCGAAAACTTAACAGAAAAGATGACGCCTTGCTAAATCTATCTTTCTGTGGTTATGTTTACATATGCATACATTAGACTTTTCCTATTTTGAATGAAACTCCAAAGGGGAAAGACTGGGAATACTCCTTTTCTGCCCAAATTCCAGTATAGAATTTTCCTGGATCCCCTATACCGTTATGCTCCCTGAATACAAAGGAAGAAGCTCTCAGTCCTGTGACTGAGAGCTTGACAGCCTTTCCTCTTGGACAAGAGGAAATGCCAATGATCCACAGGGACGGGTTTCCCCTTTCCTCCTCTCTGTCTGGAGCTCATTCTTATTGCCTTGGGTTTCTTAAGACAGCTGATTGCTGATCTGGGGACCCTTTCCCCCTTCCATGTTTGCTAGCCCAAAGTAGCTCTGTGATTTTGGCCTCTGCACCTGCAGTAAAGAATATACATGGCTTATAATAATATTCCTGAGATAACTCACAAGGAACAAAGGAAGCATTTCTGTCAAATGACAGACGATGGTGGTATTTGTCTGAAGTTACAGTTTCCCTGTATGTGCAGCTATGCAGAGCTATCTTTCAAAATGCCTCCTCTTATTAACTTCTCAAGATCCTGAAGGTTCTGTCCTATGGCATATTTGCTCAGACAGCCAATTTATCTTGCATATAGCAGTGAGAATAGCTGTGTGTTTAGCGGTTTTTTTCCTTTATGAAATGAGATTATATTTATTGCTTATAGAAAAAAATGATGAATTCATCACAATGCAAGGAGGCTTGTCACTGAAATGTTGTAAATGTCAACAAGTATTGCTATCATGATGTAATGCCAAAATTAACTTAAAATAGCTCTATTACATGCAAATGAAATGTTTCTTTGGGAAATGTGCCATTCTGTGTCAACTTCATTACCTAAACTACCTTTGATTACTTTGATGTGTAACATCTCTGTAATTCAAATACCTTAAATGAGTGCTATATAATCATTGCTGTGTTTTCAGCAGAGGGTAGATAGATGATTATGTGCTGCAACCTGTACAACATAGCAGGTAGTTCTCAGCTATTGTTTGTGTAGCTGGGTTATTGCCATTTGTTTAAAACAATCTTGCTAGAGGAGTAGTCCCATGGCTGGGAGGATGGGAGAACTGTAGCTTTGAATAAGTTTAGAGTTTTTAAAAAAGTTGTCACTAGAAGAGTCACTGATCACTTTGTATAAACTATTCCAAGCTCTACTGAAGCTAATAGCAATCTTGCTCTTAATTATAATATTGAACAGAAAGGTTGTTCTTTTTCTGTGTTTCAGATGCTAAATATGTAATTTTCCAGCTCTTCTGTGCAGAATGTTGCTTCCTGGTGAGAGCAGTTTACCAGATGGAACATCAAAAAGTTGTTTGGTTTTTTTTAAAAAAAAAAAAAAGTAAAAAATAGTCCAGGCAGGCAGGAATCCTTTGACTTGCTTTTTCATCAGAGAAACTTGCATGGAGGCCAGGCTCAGCCTGTGCAGCTCTGTCTACAGTGAAATGCTCTGTGAAATCGTGTTGATTCACTGATATATCACTTTAGAAGAGAAGAAATAAAAACAATCTGATGTTGCAACATTGTATTTCAATGTTTCCCAAACAGTGTTTTATTTTCTTTTGGCTGTGATTTGAATGTTTTGTCTTTAGGTATATTGCTAGACTGGAGAAGTAAAAATCAAAACAAGTCTTTCCAGTTCTCCTGAAAAAAATGTTTTAATTAGTCAAAAATGAATAGAAATAATCCCTTCTTGCCTTGCCATCTGAAATTTGTCTTCAAAATGTTTAAGCTTTTGCTGCTTTTCCTATATGACATGAAGTAAGAGATTTGAGATAGAGAAAACTTTTGAACTTTCTGCTGCTTTCTGCATTGCTTCAGCTGTGCATTTCTGAAATATGCCTTTTTGCATTGAGTGCTTTGTGTTACACAAACATATTTAAAATAAATACATAATTGCTGTTAATCTTACAGTATACGCTGTGTTTAGTTGTAAGAGTCACAGGAGCGCGTTGCTTCTGCAGGATACTGCGTTGCAGTGGCTAAGAAGTTGTGTAGTCCCCCATTTCTACCCCCAGACCTCTTACAGACCAGATTTTCACACCCCTGCCTCATGGTGAATTTCCCGAGAGCTTGAAAGATGTTACTGTGAGTTCTTTTGAACAAGGAATCATGCAAAACGGAGTAAAGATGTCACAGCCTCTCACTGACTCTTCAGTATGCTAGGGAAAAATCTTCCTCTTGGAAAACTTTGGAGAAGCACTTCTGCTTGCAGCAAACACATCATTTTTTCAGTTAATTAGCTTATGTTCCTTGATATTACTGTAGCTTTGAGCAATCAGTCTCATGCTTGCATTGTTGGGTTAACTTCTGTGTTCATCAGAGAA
Organism: Pelecanoides urinatrix; assembly: GCA_013400755.1. Lineage (NCBI taxonomy): Eukaryota > Metazoa > Chordata > Aves > Procellariiformes > Procellariidae > Pelecanoides > Pelecanoides urinatrix. The sequence goes on along the minus strand of VZTQ01004255.1, from coordinate 33,727 downwards.
TCTCAAGTTCTGCTTGTGGCTCCATAGGAATTGTTGGGAAGGAGAGAAGTCCCATCATGAGCTGTCAGAGGTAATCAAAAGGCTGACAAGGGTAATAATTCTGCAACTGAAGAGTAGAGATGGTGTGAATAGGTGGAATTCTGGGCCCGTTAGGATCACACGTGGTGCAAGTTTATAATTGCCACAACTGTAGCCCTATGGAAACAGAAGGTGAGATGACAGAAGCAAGTGCCATTTCAAATAGCCTTGCTGCCTAAAAGATGAGACAGTCATACAATGTGGTGCTTTATTAGCAAACTTTTCCTTTCTGATTTGGATGAAGATGATGAGAATAAACAGAGGATTTTAAGAGCTTTCCACTTTGTCATTCTTCCTAACCTTTCACATCCTGATTCTCCTTAGAAAAAGAGCGCTTTTTCCATTATGTTAACAGAGATGAATGGAGCTGGATGCTGTTGGGATCTTGGCTTACCTGTTTCAACTTGTTTTCTGCAGTGTTTTCTTTCTGTGGGAACTTGTGCAGAAATGCGATTTGCCAGCAAGTTTATTTTTGTTTTCAGTTAGCTCTTTTCCTTATAGCACATGATATATGTCAATGAAATAGCAATGTGGTTCTCAATCAGTAAAACTGAGCTCTTTTGGGGTGGGGAAAGAGCAACATGTCTTTTCTTAAGTAGCTTAACTGTTGATCGTTTTGCTTTACCAGAAGTCACTTTTTGAAATCATACCCTGCCAGAAGTGTTATTCATCTGGTTGTTTATGTTCTGCTCTAGCTGCACTGTAAATTGTCTGCATAGGACATAATGCTTTAAAAGAATCCCAATTGCCCACTTACTAGTGTAAAACATGGAGTAGGGATGATGTGATGGCATTAAGAATCCCTAGTTTCTCAGCTTGTACTTGAGGAACATGTTAAGCTTGTGTTCCTGTTCTCAGTATGGTGGACCTGACCGTCTTCCCGCTACAGATGACTTATTCACAAACCAAATGCCCTTTCTTCCTGGCAGGGGTTTCAACCATACCCTTTCCCTGACCAGCTCACAGGAAGAAGGCTGCTGGTACACTGCAAGGGGGAAACAAAAAGCTGAGAACAGTGAGAAAAGAAAAGCTGCACCTTTCAAAGTGTATGTTGGAGTATAGGCTCTGTTATTAACTTCTGTGGCTCTTAGATCACAACTCTGTATTCATGGTTTTTTAGTTCAGTAGTAGCAGCAATATCTTAAAAATCACAAAGGGGAGAAGTAAGTAATAAAAGATGTGGTGATGCTCTGTCATTATTTGAATGATCTGTTGTAACAAAGAATGCTTGTTAGAAAATTCAAATTAAATGTGGTATGTTGAGGTGCTGAAATCTGCCTACCAGGAAAAAACTTTCCTTTTACACAAGCTTCTTAAACTGAGAGAAGGGCAGAGAGTGGGGGAACAAGAAGTCAGCTAGGCCCGTTAATCTTCTTTGGATGGTAAAAATAAAGATGAAACTATCATTTACTTCCCTGGGATTTGTTTGAACAGTATGGAGTAACACTGTAAAACACATTAGGCAGATCTGCCAGAAGGGAAGGGAAAAACAGTTTGGTAAGAGCTGGACAAGAATTTTTTTTTTACCTGACAACAGGATTTTTTTTCCCAAAAAAACCTGCTGCCCAAAGAGCAAAGTTTGGAGAAACTGCTCAGCAGGTTGGGACAGCTCTGTGCCATCTTACAACAGAGCAAACAAAACTGCAGTTCCAAAATTGCCATGCTTCTTACTGCCTTAATTTTACTGAAGTTGAGTGGAATTAGCTAGTTAAGATCTGTTTTAACACAGAATTACATTCTGATAAGTATGTAAAAGCATCTTTTCTTCAACACAATCTAATTCTTTGTTCTTTCCCAAGAGCAAAATAACCCAGGTCTAATATTTTTTGTCCTGCATCCTCTGCAGCTGTATTCCAGCACAGGAATAAATGGTTGTACAAAACCAGAGGAAAGGATAGAAAGGCTTGCCATCTGAAAAGTGGATTTGAATAACGACTGATCCTTTTCTTTTTTTTAATCAGTTGTCTCAAACCCAGTAAGCAGTAGTCTTTCTAAATAAGTTTACCCTTGAGCTGAGAGTAAGGATGATGAATTGCATAAAAGATATCTTTTCAGTTTTAAGTATTTGAAGATAAACTTTTGAAAAAATTAATAAATTAAACAGTCAATTTCTGAAAATAAGCCAGTAAAAAAATAGACAATCATCCATAACAAAGCTCTAGGACAGAAGATCAGCTCACTGTTCTTCTCCATGCTTTTAGTCCACTGATTATAGATTCATGTATTGAACCTGTCATCCGAGACATTCTGAACCATGAGCACCCTGATCTACTGTTTGCACTCCCTCACCTTTTCCCTGGGAAGTGGAGTGCATGCACTGCAGCTTTTTTTATAAGTATAAGCAAGGACTGTTTGAAGAAACCGAAACCTCAGCTTACAAAAAACACCTACAGAAATTGCCCTCCACAAAAACATCCACAAAAACTGGATCCCCAGTACTTTTCTTCTCTGAGTAGTACCACTGGACCAGATTTATGAAGTCTTACTCTTTCTGGTGAACAAGAAGTCATTTAATTTTGTTGCCTTTAATTGATTTGACAGTGCATGTTGCAGCATGGGGACCCAACTGAAACCTTGTGACTTCCATCTGGCCCCACTGCTGGATCTCTCTTTGGGATCTAGAGTATGGGTTTTGGTGGGGAAGGAGAAAGCTGATGCACATTCAGGTCTTGTCTTTATATGGAAGATGGTCATACCTAAGGAAGAAGTTGTATGAAAAGTTAGTTATAACCCTTGAGGTAAAGTTGTCTTAAAGGATGAATCTGAACTTGAATGTACAGTGTCTGGGGTGTAATTTTGCTAACTGTGTATTACCGTGTTCTGTTATGAAAATGTGTATCTTTTAGTGTAGTCCTATTAGACATCATCATTCCATGGATAAAATCTTTATCTTGTTAAAGCTAATAGCAAAACACCTACTAATTTTATTGGGTCATGATCCATTGCCAAATTATTCTGCATTTTACTGACACTAGATGGCATTTAAGACTCTTAGACTAGCTGGAAATTTGTCCAATGTCTAGCAATTCTTCTGTGTAGTGGCCCCATTTCAGGGAAAGTGTGGTCCCCTCTTTCATGCCTTTTTTGCTAATAGAAATTGAATTCCACATGCCGGATGGTTATTCACTGGATTTAGCACCACTTGCTGGAATCCAGATGTGTTTTCTCTGCTTCATTCCTCTTCATCATCCTATGTGTTTATGAAAATATTTAACCTGCCATGTCCTTGCTGTGTACAGACAGTACTCTGTTCTTTCAGTGGTTCTTACAAGACAGAGTTACAATTTTTTTTTCCCCTCCTTGAGTCCCACACAGTGTCCGTTGTAGAAGTAGGGTGTTATATGGACAATTCTCACATCTATTAAAAAATAAAGTGGTAGTATTGAGGCTGCAGGGATTGGCAGAAAAAGGAGCTTATGTGTGAATTTATTAAGCCTATATTTATTATTTCTAGGCCTTGGCTTTTCATTTGAGACACTATTTCTTCCTCTGCTGTGCTTTGGAAGCTGTCCTCATTCACCTGATACTGTCTCTTCCCTTGACTCTGTGCCTCCAATTCAGTCTGATGTGAGAAGTGCACCTGAGCTGCAAAACTTCTGATGAAACTTGATCTTTTTTTTATTAGGAAAAGTCCTAAGACATGTATTATTAATATTCCTTCAAGATCAGTCTGATGAAGTGGAAGTCTAGAGAAAGATGAAGGCTCTCTGCAGATGAACATCTTCTAATAATCCTTAGTACAGCATGAGTAGTTTACAAATGCAGCTCCCACACGAATGTTTCCAAGTCAATTACAGGTTCTCCTCAAACCCAACACAACTGTTAAGTTTGTGTTCTGACAACCTCCCCGTCCTAATTCTTGACTTCTCTGTGACTGTGATAGCTATTTGTACAAGCAGATATTTTTAATAATACAAGACAAATAATGGAGCTATGTCAAACTAGAAAACAGGTGAAACAATTATTTTCATTTTTCTAGTCTCATGTTAGTACTTTGGTTTTATGAGGTTAATATTTCCCTGCACTGTGCTGCAGATTGAAGGTACCTTGGGAAGAATATCCAATGTTTCTACAATATTGAGGCCTGTTTATGGAGACTACCCCTTTGTTTTGCAAAACATGAGGTAGTTTCTCAGAAAGCTTTCTGTGTCTTGGACTACAACCTTAGCATTGCCCTGAAAGTAATTATCTATCTTCTGGTTTCTTTGTGTAAGAAGCCTATTTACTCCACTTTTAGTCCTGAGATCATAAGAGAAGGGCTTATTGCTCACTGTGTCATGTAATCACCTCTTCTTGTTGCAGCCTGACATTTGAACCACCCCTGCAGGCTTGGATTTAATTCATAAAAAAGGCTTCTGAGATGTGCTGGCTCCATTTAATAAAAAAAAAAAATTGGGGGGGGAGGGAAAAGGCCAAAGGTTTGGCCTTCTCCAAGGCCACAGTCAAGGCTGTAATTCGCTAAGGGCCTGTGTTGTCTGCTGACCTGAGCTCTGTTCCAGACCCATGTCTCATCTCTGATTCCATCCAGAATGTTTTCCACCCAGTTAAGATCTGTTGAGCAGATGTTGGGGTATTGAGCAGTATATAACTACTATTCTATAGTTGAGCAGCCTCCTGCTCCTCCACTTACTTGCTTAGCTGTTTGCTTTTATATATTCAGGTCATCTAAATATCTTCACAAGGGGCTCTGAAAGCATTCAAATGCTCAGATGCCTCTGAAGTAGAGACTAGCATAGACACTCAAGCACGTCAGGCAGTGGTATACCAGACTATAATTAATTCTTAAATTTCCTAAAAAGGGAGTGTGCTTCCGAGTGGTTTATAAGTGCAAGAAGCTAAAGATTGAATTACAGCCTAGAACTTCAATCTTTCATCAGTGTGTTTGTGCTTAAATATATATAAGCAGCTTACATAAATAGTTATCAATACAATGAAGGCTGCTGCAACTTGTTCTTAAGTTAGACTTGACATTTACAGATAGAAATTTGCTTCTGACATAGCAAGGAGATTACAGTGTTTGTGTGACATGGGAAGAAAAGGATTACAGTAATCTTTTCTTGTTTTACAGCCTTATGTAGGAGGAGAAAGATTGTAGTATGCTGCCTTGGGAACGTGGAAATCATGGGGAAATTATTTGCAACATTTTGAATAATGACCTGGCGTACATTATAATATTGTTGCACTGCTGCTTTTGCCATGGAACCAAGTCCGTTGTGAACTAGTGGGTAGGCACAGTTCTTAAAAGGAAGGAGAATTATCACTTACTTTTGTGTGTGTATAGACAGTAACAGTTTGAGTAAAATCAGGCATTCCAGTGGTGTGAAGGAAAAGGCCTGGCTGTTTAATAAAAATGCACATTTTGAATTAACTGACAAAGGCATCCTATTACTTGAATGTGTACATTCCTTGTTTTTTTTTCCTTAAAGCAGTCAGGAAATAGGGACACATTAGCATTAGAAATAGTATTGGCAAGGAAGGAAAAGAGCCACAATGATTTATTTTTAACTTTTTATTTAATGAAAAGCTGTAGATACTTTTTTTTTTCTCGATATTTAGTGTTGTTCTACCGGTGGCTTCAAATGAAGAGTGCAAGGTCTTTGATCAATGGATCAGAAAAGGGCATCTGGTTTCAGAGACACCCTGGTTTCATGGAAAGCTCCTTTGTGAGCTCTGACAGCAGGGTTTGTCAGGGGGTCACCCAGACTTTCTGTTGCAATTACATAAACAAAACTAATCTGAGGGTTTCCTCCAAACCTGCAGGATTGTTGTCTTACAAGCATCTGAGGTCACTTCTCTGAGCAAAAACTCCCTTCCCTTCTTTGCTCCTATTCAAAAGCAAGGCAGGGATACCCTGAGCCAGAGGGTGGCAGGCAAAGCCCTTTTGTCCTGAATACCTATCAGGGAGCCAGTCGTTTTAAGCATGATTGTTTAGTAAGGTCAAAGCATAAATTTTCCTTATGTTAAGTCTAGAGGGTTTGGGTTTATTTTCTTTCTTCTTTCCCAGCTGGAAACTTTTACTGCTGCATACTTTTATGTAAAATTCAACAAGGTGGCAGGAGTCCCAGTCAGCGAATCCCTAAAGCAGTGAGCCACCTGACACGGAAGTTGCGTGGAGGTTTTGGCGATAGCTTGGTCTTGAGCTAATTCCTCTTGCCTGGTGCCGTTCCAGCAGACACTTGTTTGTCTTGGGGTGGGGAGGGACTTTTTTTTGGCTGCAGTCACCTGTGAAACTTGTTCTTCAGGAGACTGGAGCACGACGTGTTACTGCAACATGTTTACTGGGGTCTGGTTACTTTAATGACCAAGCAATGTGGACATTGCTATCTATGCTTTTGGAGTTGGACAAAGACTAGCTTATGAAAAAACACTCTGGGGTAAATGTCTGGTGTTTGTGTATTAACATTATAAAACATTGGAGACTTCTGCTAGGTGGATGATGTAAAATTTCGTGCATTTTTTTTCTGTTTGATATCTACAGAAAAAAAAATTTGGTACAGGAGAGAAGATGGAAATAGGAGTGTTAGTGAGAAGACCAAAAGACTGATGGCAGGAATGAAAACCAGACTGGAACAACTGGTGGAAAAAAATTGTGAATATTAAAGAATCTTGTTACCTTGGTAATTTAGCAACAGTGAACTGCAGTACAGAGATGGGAATAAAAGTAGCTTGTAAATATGAACAGGTCGAGTCAAACTTGAAGCAAGGGAAAGCTGTCCATAAATATAGCATACCCCAGGGGAGCCTAACAATCTCTGTTAAGAAAATGGTTAATAAATATCCTAGGCAGCACAACTCCAGCACTGACGTGATACATGAGAAGTTTCCTTCCTGCAGCTACAATGCCATCTCGGCTACAGAAGGACTGGTTAAACGTGTTAAGTGCCTGGTGCTGCTGAGTGGGTATGTGATGCCTAACGTTTGTCCATAGTGGGTTTCCCTTTTATGTCAAGCTGAGAACAAGGACCTTTGAATCTCCAGTGTCACAGGTGTCAGGTTTGCTCTTGGGTTCCTTTCATAGATATTTATTAGGTCTTTTGCATTACAGAATACAGGTATAATTATTCCTTTTTTTTTTTTTTTTCATTTCTGCATTATTTCTTTATTTCTCATCCCTCCTGACTGTCTTGCAGAATGGGTAAATTAATATATTGCACTCTAGTGAAGATCATAGAATCATAGATCTAGTTAGTTCAGACACTTAAGGTAGTGAGAGCCTTGAGATTATCCTGGAACTGAAGTCTTCCATGGGAAAATCACTCATGGCTCAGAAAATTGCAGGTCGATTTTGTTCAGTAAATTAGACTGTCTTACACTGATTCTTACCCTGTGCAAAATACCACGAGCAGAGAATCCAATCAGAGGTGTTTTGTTTTCTCTGTTCTGCTTTTCTGTCATGTTGTGTTCTGCTTCTATCAGGAATAAATGAAATCTGTGACTGAGCCATCCAAGTAGCAGAAGTAATAAGTTCTCACTAGAACTAGGGACATTTTGTGGAAGTTTCACTAAAGGATGTAAATTTGACTTTTTCCTTGAAGGATGTTTGTCTACAGATTTTTAAGAGTTTCTGAGAGTGCCTTTTGCTTCCAGTTCTTACAACCTGTTTCAGGACAAAACCCAGACACCTGAATTGCAGAAGATTCTGGGCTGCAAAAATGTTCCTAACTATCACTGCGATGTCACAGCTAACATCAGTACAGGCAGCAGTGAGACTAGATGCTTGCTTCTCTTGTGTCTTACCTAAGCTAGACATCTCAGAAACTTTTCTTGGAGTGTAGTGGAAAGNAAAAAAAAAAATTGGGGGGGGAGGGAAAAGGCCAAAGGTTTGGCCTTCTCCAAGGCCACAGTCAAGGCTGTAATTCGCTAAGGGCCTGTGTTGTCTGCTGACCTGAGCTCTGTTCCAGACCCATGTCTCATCTCTGATTCCATCCAGAATGTTTTCCACCCAGTTAAGATCTGTTGAGCAGATGTTGGGGTATTGAGCAGTATATAACTACTATTCTATAGTTGAGCAGCCTCCTGCTCCTCCACTTACTTGCTTAGCTGTTTGCTTTTATATATTCAGGTCATCTAAATATCTTCACAAGGGGCTCTGAAAGCATTCAAATGCTCAGATGCCTCTGAAGTAGAGACTAGCATAGACACTCAAGCACGTCAGGCAGTGGTATACCAGACTATAATTAATTCTTAAATTTCCTAAAAAGGGAGTGTGCTTCCGAGTGGTTTATAAGTGCAAGAAGCTAAAGATTGAATTACAGCCTAGAACTTCAATCTTTCATCAGTGTGTTTGTGCTTAAATATATATAAGCAGCTTACATAAATAGTTATCAATACAATGAAGGCTGCTGCAACTTGTTCTTAAGTTAGACTTGACATTTACAGATAGAAATTTGCTTCTGACATAGCAAGGAGATTACAGTGTTTGTGTGACATGGGAAGAAAAGGATTACAGTAATCTTTTCTTGTTTTACAGCCTTATGTAGGAGGAGAAAGATTGTAGTATGCTGCCTTGGGAACGTGGAAATCATGGGGAAATTATTTGCAACATTTTGAATAATGACCTGGCGTACATTATAATATTGTTGCACTGCTGCTTTTGCCATGGAACCAAGTCCGTTGTGAACTAGTGGGTAGGCACAGTTCTTAAAAGGAAGGAGAATTATCACTTACTTTTGTGTGTGTATAGACAGTAACAGTTTGAGTAAAATCAGGCATTCCAGTGGTGTGAAGGAAAAGGCCTGGCTGTTTAATAAAAATGCACATTTTGAATTAACTGACAAAGGCATCCTATTACTTGAATGTGTACATTCCTTGTTTTTTTTTCCTTAAAGCAGTCAGGAAATAGGGACACATTAGCATTAGAAATAGTATTGGCAAGGAAGGAAAAGAGCCACAATGATTTATTTTTAACTTTTTATTTAATGAAAAGCTGTAGATACTTTTTTTTTTCTCGATATTTAGTGTTGTTCTACCGGTGGCTTCAAATGAAGAGTGCAAGGTCTTTGATCAATGGATCAGAAAAGGGCATCTGGTTTCAGAGACACCCTGGTTTCATGGAAAGCTCCTTTGTGAGCTCTGACAGCAGGGCTTGTCAGTGGGTCACCCAGACTTTCTGTTGCAATTACATAAACAAAACTAATCTGAGGGTTTCCTCCAAACCTGCAGGATTGTTGTCTTACAAGCATCTGAGGTCACTTCTCTGAGCAAAAACTCCCTTCCCTTCTTTGCTCCTATTCAAAAGCAAGGCAGGGATACCCTGAGCCAGAGGGTGGCAGGCAAAGCCCTTTTGTCCTGAATACCTATCAGGGAACCAGTCGTTTTAAGCATGATTGTTTAGTAAGGTCAAAGCATAAATTTTCCTTATGTTAAGTCTAGAGGGTTTGGGTTTATTTTCTTTCTTCTTTCCCAGCTGGAAACTTTTACTGCTGCATACTTTTATGTAAAATTCAACAAGGTGGCAGGAGTCCCAGTCAGCGAATCCCTAAAGCAGTGAGCCACCTGACACGGAAGTTGCGTGGAGGTTTTGGCGATAGCTTGGTCTTGAGCTAATTCCTCTTGCCTGGTGCCGTTCCAGCAGACACTTGTTTGTCTTGGGGTGGGGAGGGACTTTTTTTTGGCTGCAGTCACCTGTGAAACTTGTTCTTCAGGAGACTGGAGCACGACGTGTTACTGCAACATGTTTACTGGGGTCTGGTTACTTTAATGACCAAGCAATGTGGACATTGCTATCTATGCTTTTGGAGTTGGACAAAGACTAGCTTATGAAAAAACACTCTGGGGTAAATGTCTGGTGTTTGTGTATTAACATTATAAAACATTGGAGACTTCTGCTAGGTGGATGATGTAAAATTTCGTGCATTTTTTTTCTGTTTGATATCTACAGAAAAAAAAATTTGGTACAGGAGAGAAGATGGAAATAGGAGTGTTAGTGAGAAGACCAAAAGACTGATGGCAGGAATGAAAACCAGACTGGAACAACTGGTGGAAAAAAATTGTGAATATTAAAGAATCTTGTTACCTTGGTAATTTAGCAACAGTGAACTGCAGTACAGAGATGGGAATAAAAGTAGCTTGTAAATATGAACAGGTCGAGTCAAACTTGAAGCAAGGGAAAGCTGTCCATAAATATAGCATACCCCAGGGGAGCCTAACAATCTCTGTTAAGAAAATGGTTAATAAATATCCTAGGCAGCACAACTCCAGCACTGACGTGATACATGAGAAGTTTCCTTCCTGCAGCTACAATGCCATCTCGGCTATAGAAGGACTGGTTAAACGTGTTAAGTGCCTGGTGCTGCTGAGTGGGTATGTGATGCCTAACGTTTGTCCATAGTGGGTTTCCCTTTTATGTCAAGCTGAGAACAAGGACCTTTGAATCTCCAGTGTCACAGGTGTCAGGTTTGCTCTTGGGTTCCTTTCATAGATATTTATTAGGTCTTTTGCATTACAGAATACAGGTATAATTATTCCTTTTTTTTTTTTTTTTCATTTCTGCATTATTTCTTTATTTCTCATCCCTCCTGACTGTCTTGCAGAATGGGTAAATTAATATATTGCACTCTAGTGAAGATCATAGAATCATAGATCTAGTTAGTTCAGACACTTAAGGTAGTGAGAGCCTTGAGATTATCCTGGAACTGAAGTCTTCCATGGGAAAATCACTCATGGCTCAGAAAATTGCAGGTCGATTTTGTTCAGTAAATTAGACTGTCTTACACTGATTCTTACCCTGTGCAAAATACCACGAGCAGAGAATCCAATCAGAGGTGTTTTGTTTTCTCTGTTCTGCTTTTCTGTCATGTTGTGTTCTGCTTCTATCAGGAATAAATGAAATCTGTGACTGAGCCATCCAAGTAGCAGAAGTAATAAGTTCTCACTAGAACTAGGGACATTTTGTGGAAGTTTCACTAAAGGATGTAAATTTGACTTTTTCCTTGAAGGATGTTTGTCTACAGATTTTTAAGAGTTTCTGAGAGTGCCTTTTGCTTCCAGTTCTTACAACCTGTTTCAGGACAAAACCCAGACACCTGAATTGCAGAAGATTCTGGGCTGCAAAAATGTTCCTAACTATCACTGCGATGTCACAGCTAACATCAGTACAGGCAGCAGTGAGACTAGATGCTTGCTTCTCTTGTGTCTTACCTAAGCTAGACATCTCAGAAACTTTCCTTGGAGTGTAGTGGAAAGAAATTATTTTCCTTTCATTTATTTGAAAGAGGAGACTATATTTGCAAAACACCCTAAAAATATGCTCTGAAATAGATTTCTTCTACTTCACAGACCTTTCTGTGATGGAAATGTGTTTTAATCAAGTCCCTGTAGAAAGAATATTTCCTCTACAGAAGAGGACGGGAAGATCAATGTTCTATTTCCATTCCTACAGCCAAAAGACAGAGTTGATTAAAATTGCCTTGTATACCCTGCTAAAACTGAAGAACAACAGTATCTCCTTTTAATTTGGAGATGCCAGAGGCTACATCATCTGTGATGGACAAGGATGGTCTCTGAAGCTGCAATTTCCATCATTGCATTCATGTTTGCTTTTGCCCTTCAAAATCCAGGAAGAACAAGAAAAAAGATGCCCTGAAGACACCAGTTAAGAGTCACAAAACATCATCTATAATTCAAATCATTAATAGGCATCTCCATTATTCTGTAATTATTTATTGATTTTTATATAGTATGACCATTATGCACTGCGTTCACTGAACTGATGTGGTAGTCAGCAAATTTAAAAATCCTCTTATCTGACCTATTTTCATCAGCAGGAGCCAATTGTATAATAACAATGAGGTTCTAAATTGTTATAAATGAAAATAAAAGAAAGAGGAAGAGTGGGCAGAAATAATTGCTAGAATGTGTTGTTTTTCCCCTGCACTCTGAAAAAGTATGTGTGAGCCAAGCCCTACCAAAAAGCCTCCATAATATTTCTAGTTCTTTACAATTGCTCTGATTTCCCAATAGCCCATCGAATCTTAGATCCTATCACACAGCATGGCCATTACACAGATGCATCAGAGTACAATTCAAAATCTGTGTAATAGAGATAACCAGTTCATAGCAGCTTTTTTCTTGTTCT
>VZTQ01004255.1:0-21173 GCA_013400755.1 Pelecanoides urinatrix | reverse complement strand
GGGTCACCCAGACTTTCTGTTGCAATTACATAAACAAAACTAATCTGAGGGTTTCCTCCAAACCTGCAGGATTGTTGTCTTACAAGCATCTGAGGTCACTTCTCTGAGCAAAAACTCCCTTCCCTTCTTTGCTCCTATTCAAAAGCAAGGCAGGGATACCCTGAGCCAGAGGGTGGCAGGCAAAGCCCTTTTGTCCTGAATACCTATCAGGGAGCCAGTCGTTTTAAGCATGATTGTTTAGTAAGGTCAAAGCATAAATTTTCCTTATGTTAAGTCTAGAGGGTTTGGGTTTATTTTCTTTCTTCTTTCCCAGCTGGAAACTTTTACTGCTGCATACTTTTATGTAAAATTCAACAAGGTGGCAGGAGTCCCAGTCAGCGAATCCCTAAAGCAGTGAGCCACCTGACACGGAAGTTGCGTGGAGGTTTTGGCGATAGCTTGGTCTTGAGCTAATTCCTCTTGCCTGGTGCCGTTCCAGCAGACACTTGTTTGTCTTGGGGTGGGGAGGGACTTTTTTTTGGCTGCAGTCACCTGTGAAACTTGTTCTTCAGGAGACTGGAGCACGACGTGTTACTGCAACATGTTTACTGGGGTCTGGTTACTTTAATGACCAAGCAATGTGGACATTGCTATCTATGCTTTTGGAGTTGGACAAAGACTAGCTTATGAAAAAACACTCTGGGGTAAATGTCTGGTGTTTGTGTATTAACATTATAAAACATTGGAGACTTCTGCTAGGTGGATGATGTAAAATTTCGTGCATTTTTTTTCTGTTTGATATCTACAGAAAAAAAAATTTGGTACAGGAGAGAAGATGGAAATAGGAGTGTTAGTGAGAAGACCAAAAGACTGATGGCAGGAATGAAAACCAGACTGGAACAACTGGTGGAAAAAAATTGTGAATATTAAAGAATCTTGTTACCTTGGTAATTTAGCAACAGTGAACTGCAGTACAGAGATGGGAATAAAAGTAGCTTGTAAATATGAACAGGTCGAGTCAAACTTGAAGCAAGGGAAAGCTGTCCATAAATATAGCATACCCCAGGGGAGCCTAACAATCTCTGTTAAGAAAATGGTTAATAAATATCCTAGGCAGCACAACTCCAGCACTGACGTGATACATGAGAAGTTTCCTTCCTGCAGCTACAATGCCATCTCGGCTACAGAAGGACTGGTTAAACGTGTTAAGTGCCTGGTGCTGCTGAGTGGGTATGTGATGCCTAACGTTTGTCCATAGTGGGTTTCCCTTTTATGTCAAGCTGAGAACAAGGACCTTTGAATCTCCAGTGTCACAGGTGTCAGGTTTGCTCTTGGGTTCCTTTCATAGATATTTATTAGGTCTTTTGCATTACAGAATACAGGTATAATTATTCCTTTTTTTTTTTTTTTTCATTTCTGCATTATTTCTTTATTTCTCATCCCTCCTGACTGTCTTGCAGAATGGGTAAATTAATATATTGCACTCTAGTGAAGATCATAGAATCATAGATCTAGTTAGTTCAGACACTTAAGGTAGTGAGAGCCTTGAGATTATCCTGGAACTGAAGTCTTCCATGGGAAAATCACTCATGGCTCAGAAAATTGCAGGTCGATTTTGTTCAGTAAATTAGACTGTCTTACACTGATTCTTACCCTGTGCAAAATACCACGAGCAGAGAATCCAATCAGAGGTGTTTTGTTTTCTCTGTTCTGCTTTTCTGTCATGTTGTGTTCTGCTTCTATCAGGAATAAATGAAATCTGTGACTGAGCCATCCAAGTAGCAGAAGTAATAAGTTCTCACTAGAACTAGGGACATTTTGTGGAAGTTTCACTAAAGGATGTAAATTTGACTTTTTCCTTGAAGGATGTTTGTCTACAGATTTTTAAGAGTTTCTGAGAGTGCCTTTTGCTTCCAGTTCTTACAACCTGTTTCAGGACAAAACCCAGACACCTGAATTGCAGAAGATTCTGGGCTGCAAAAATGTTCCTAACTATCACTGCGATGTCACAGCTAACATCAGTACAGGCAGCAGTGAGACTAGATGCTTGCTTCTCTTGTGTCTTACCTAAGCTAGACATCTCAGAAACTTTTCTTGGAGTGTAGTGGAAAGAAATTATTTTCCTTTCATTTATTTGAAAGAGGAGACTATATTTGCAAAACACCCTAAAAATATGCTCTGAAATAGATTTCTTCTACTTCACAGACCTTTCTGTGATGGAAATGTGTTTTAATCAAGTCCCTGTAGAAAGAATATTTCCTCTACAGAAGAGGACGGGAAGATCAATGTTCTATTTCCATTCCTACAGCCAAAAGACAGAGTTGATTAAAATTGCCTTGTATACCCTGCTAAAACTGAAGAACAACAGTATCTCCTTTTAATTTGGAGATGCCAGAGGCTACATCATCTGTGATGGACAAGGATGGTCTCTGAAGCTGCAATTTCCATCATTGCATTCATGTTTGCTTTTGCCCTTCAAAATCCAGGAAGAACAAGAAAAAAGATGCCCTGAAGACACCAGTTAAGAGTCACAAAACATCATCTATAATTCAAATCATTAATAGGCATCTCCANAGGTTTGGTTGGGTTTTTTAATTATTATTATTATTTGGGGGGGGCAGTTACTGCAAATATTTTTCTCCACTGGGCAGGAGATTTTGTAATATTTCATATATGTATGCAGACAAATGTGCAGAAGAATTTTATGGATTGTTGAATCAAAGTAAGTCTTGGTTTATTTTTTGAAATCTTACATTAAAAAGAAAATGTGGGTTTGGTATCTAAAATGATATTGGAGAAACTATGAAATAGGATTGAATGTTTATGCAAAATAAAACCTGTTAATAAAGTTGACAAATTCCCATCACCATAACTTGGGGTGGGGCAATTATCTTTGTGAAGTTTCAATAGCCCTGGTTCATTGCTCCCACAAGTCTCTTGACAGACCACGTGGCTTTATAGAAACAAAGCTTGCTCTGCCTTGTCTCTCTCCTTCAATGATCTTTAATCAAATAGGTGAATGGACTTGAGGAACTTACAGGTCTTAGACTTGTGGACTTGTTTTACTTTCTCTTTAGGGTAATAATGCTGTGACTAAAGTTACCCTATTGCTCTCTGAGGAGCCTGCACAGTAACTATAGCCAGAGACTGTTGGCTGTGTGACTTCTAATGTAACTGTCATACATGCTGACTTTTGATGCAAATCTCTTGTAAAATTTGCAGAGATGTCCTTTGGGGCTTTAAGAAACCTCAAAATAAAAGCAGAAAAATAAAGTGCTGTCAGGGCAGAGGTCAAAGCCCTTCCTCTTTCCTTCTACTATGTATATAGGGCAAATATATGTTCCTTTACATTCTCTCAAAACTCAAACTCTCTCCTAGGCAAACGCTACAGCAGTATCCTTATAGGCTTTTACCTCCAGAAGCTGTCATCGAAGACAAATCTACAGGCTTTGAAAGCAAGAGCACAGGGTCAGCCATCCAGTGTCCTTGGGGAATGACAAATATTTTTTACTGAGGTGGAGGGGGAGGCGGACGAGGCGGACAGGGACTGCAGAAAGCACATTTTTATGGTAACTGAAGTAATGAACTCAAATGAAAGGAATAAAATAGAGGTTTAGAGTGGAAGTGCTGTTTCGGCTTTAACTACAGTGTTGCTACTGCAAAGCTATAAATTAGAACAGGGTAGTTAGGTAGGAAGAAATAAACCAAGAAAGGCAGAGTCCTTGGTAATAGGAAACTCAGAGGAGCCCAACCCCTAATAATTGAAGTACATCCCACACTGGAGTTGTCTTGCCTCTGCTCTCAGCTGGTAATTAACAGGGTTGGCAGAAAGATGCAAGGAGCAACTTGTACAGGAGGGGGTGCACTTTCCTAGCTCAGCAGGAAACTTATTTTTGCTAATGTTTAAATGCCTGGTTCTCCAGTCTTGGACTGGAGATTTGTAGCTGGTTCCTGTGGCATGTTTTTTCATAGTGATACTTAGAGAAATTCATAGGTCGCTATGCAGTCTTCTCTCCAATAAACATTTCTCATATTTTTTACTTATGGTTTTTTACCTTCAGCTACTCCAGGCCTCTATACCCATCTTGGCAACCCAAAGTTTTTGAGACCCTGAGATTCTTGCTCTGCCCAGGCAGTGAGAAGTCTGTGGAACATATTGGCCTAATCAATCTTATATCATCTTTTATTTTTCCCCTTCTGTTTTATTTTCTCATGGGTAGAGACAAATTTTCAAGAATCCATAGAAGGCTGGGGGATGCTAGACCGAGAGATGGAGAAAAAACACAAACTGCTGTTTAGAAAAAAAAAGAAAAGGATTCAAAAAGGGAGAAAAATGAATATGGGTCAATTGGTATTTTGCTAATGGTTACAGGCAAAGGATAAATGATGGGCAAATCCCACTGAGCAGAGAGAATCCATTTCTTCTTTGATTTAGTGTTGCAGTAGGTGGAACTGCAAGACATTCAAATACAACCTCGCTGACTTTTTGCTGCTCTGTAGTTCGTTACCAGTACTTCATTGCTAGTGCTCAGAAGTGGCCAGTCTGGCCAAAAGGATTCCTATAAACATTAAAAAGAAGCTGAGTTAAGGAGCTGTTAAATCCCAGGAAGTAATGCACATCATTAGTTTAGAGCTTGCTCTGCCCTAGTATGTAACAAAATGCTATATTTTCTCTAGAAACTACCTTTCATCTCAAGCACTCTCATGTATTTCAGTTGCTTTGGAGGCTATAGACCGGATTTCCAGCTTGCATGCGTTCATGTAAGTGTCTCAAATGAGAGCACTATGGCTATTTACACATGGTGAGAATGTGTTCCGGTATATAAAGTACCAGCTACATATTGTCTTACAACTGACTTGTGGCTAATACACAATGAACGGACAAATGAGAGTGCAACCAACTGTGATAGTTAGTATTATCTGCATATCTGTAATGCTGTACATAGGTAAAATTCTATGAGCTGAACTTGGTCAACTTTTGGCTGTTTGGTTGGGTAGCTCAAAACCTGATGCATGAATGTCTATCAGACGTGCTTCCTTCTGTGGCGAAACAGAAATACTTCTATAGTTCTAATGTCACAAATAAAACATGTGCTGCTCAAGGTCAAGTTGTTCTTGTCACAGAAAGCTAAGTGTCTTGTAAGTGAATGCAATTGTAGAATTGATTTCAAATAACTTCCTACAACTGCTTTCATTCTGAAAAATGCTAAGTCACTTTGCAGCTGGAGGTCTAAACTTTTTGAAGGAACAATGAGGGGACTTTAGTGAGTTTCTGGCTAGAATTTGTCATCTGCTGCTCATAATTGATTCAGGCAGGATGTCTCTGAATGACTTGTAGTCACCTCGTGATACAGCACTTACTTTGCTTGCAATGGGGAAGGTTACAATCCTGTTCCTAATCCGGTAACCATGCATCAGTTCTCAACACAGCTTGATCTCTGCTTACTTTTCAGGTAGCTAAATGGAGTGTCATAAAATAAGCATTTGTAATTTGTTAGACATCTTTTCCCCTTTCCTCGCCCCAACCTCGTGATTCTGTCCAAATATGGCCTGAGATTTATGAACCCGATTCATAATAGCTGTTCAACTTCATCCTGCAACACATCATGATAGAGCAATAAACAAGAAATATTTCTTGTATTGAAAGGGACGTTTTCTGAGGCAGAACTTCTGTTCTAAAATTTTAGTATAATGGATAGCTCTTTCCCAAAAATTCTTAGAGATTATAGATATTAATGACTTTCATATCTCTTTGCAAATACGGCACCTACTCCATGGCAACATCTTCCATTCACTTTCATATCTCTTTGCAAATACGGCATCTACTCCATGGCAAAATCTTCTACTTATTTACTCAGCATAGGGCCCAAGACATCCATCTATTGTGTCATCCTGATACACTTGCCTGCAGTAGAGAGAGATTTCTTAGAAGCCCCACACGTAGTCAGCAATGGAACCTTGCTGTCCTTCCTTTGTGAGAGCTAACAGGATCACAGCCTGGGATCAAAAGGCTACAGTAAATCAATAGTCACAACCCTGCGCTCATAAATCTCTGTGCAGAGAACAACTGCATAGGGGCCTCTGTGCAGGGTTGTATAGATAGGTCTCATTCATAAAAGATTTTGACTTCTTATTGTGGTAGAGATATTATTTATTTTGACAGAATATCAATGCTATGGCGAGCAACCTTTATCAAGCTGTTTGCTCTGAGCTTTCTGGAGATAAGACGTGCACCTGCCCATCACATTGCCATAACTTCTCCTCCCACCAACTCTATTCAATTTAGTCTTTTTATTAGTTCTTATACGGTAAAACAAAAGAGGGCAAAAAACCCGTCTATCATCGCAGTGGAGGGAATTGTTGAGAACAGTGAGAGAATAGTTTCTTTTGCCTGGTCTCCTTGAAGAGTTCAGATAGCAATGTATATATCTTTTCAAGGGATAAAGATCTAATGTGTGAATGCTTTTTTCTGTGGAACCTCATCTTTTATGGCAGAGGGAGCAGATTTATAGGGACAACTCACACATGGATCAGGTTCACTCTTAGAAGTAAGCAAATATCTTGTGTTCAGATGTTAGCTGTCTCTTCACATTTCCTCTGGTCCTCTTAACTCTTCTTGCAGAGCAATTTCCATTTAATTCAGAGACTACTTTCAAATTATTTACCTTGAATCTTCCCCAAATTATTCTCAGCTGCTGGAAAGCAAACAGACAACATTCCTCCTATGCTTGCTGTATCTCTGTCAAAAGCTTTTCTTATTGGGTTGCAATGCCAGATTTATTTTAGCAAGGGGTCTTGGTTTGTCCTGTTCTCTGCACAGCAGAGGGGTAGAAATTGCAGTTGTGCTTCCTATGCTATATGTCAGAGTGCCTCCTGTATTCGAGGCATGCTCTTTGCAGAGATGTAGCTCATCTCTGAGGGCAGAGATAACAAACCTGGTGTGACCAAGCACAGGTCAGTGCTACTCGGGGCACTGCTGTAATAGCTTCTGGAGCACATTGCAATAGATTATCCTTTCTTATCTGCTCTATTTTTCTTGAGTAAATAAATCACTTGGTTGCAGGTGAGAAGCCATGTGGCTTTGACACATACTCACTTCTCTTTTCTTCTTAAAGTGAAAAGGACTGTGCTTATGAAGAGATGGGACAATGTTGTGCCCTTAATTTGCTATTGAATGTGGAAGTGATTTAAAGTAGGATAAAAGATGTATTTATGAAGTGTACAAATGACAATGCTTAAGCTAATGTGTTTTAAAACTGGAACGTACATGGGGCAAGTTGTATTTCAGTACATGTTACTCTGTGATTATGAGCCCTTGACTCAGGCCCCTTTACAATTCACTTGCCAGAGAACATGCATGAAAAGTACACTGTTTTTACCTAAGACTAAAATCCAGTAAGTCACAGCAAATGGAACTTCATTTTGGTTTCTTTGGAAATTTTTGTGTGAGTGTAACCCTTGAATTTCTAGAACTTTATCTCCCACTGTGATTTCCCCACTTAGTTCCTGGCCTGGATCTCTCCAAGGGACTCAGCCTGAGACCATCTGGAAACCTGAGGTCCAATAATTGGTGGTCACTAGATGACAAATGCCGAAGTGTCTAAAAGACTCTAGCACTGTAGTCACTGATAAGCTAATGTACAGAAAAAGGAAAGTGAAAGAGAAAATAGTTCATTATATGTTACCTAGGTTCCTGATAAATGTAGGGTTTCTTTTATAATCTGAAATGTAATCTCTGTAGTCTCAAGCAGGTTTCTTTTTCTATATTGAAAGTACTGTTACAACATGGCGAGGGTATCCATTTACTCCAAATTATCTGAGTCTGACTGACCTCTCTTGGCCAGCCTTTCATTACTTCTCCAGATTTGCCATATGTTTCCAGTATATGCAATTCAGAGTTGGGTTTCCTTTTCAAACTGAGCACTGCACTCAGAAGTTATGTAATACACTAGAAACATGGGCCTTCTAGAATTCATTTTTTAATTTTGGTTTTGTGTGTTTTCCCCAAACTCTTACAGGGATTGTGTTCTTATTCTACAATAAATCAAGTGATCCCCACCTGAACAATATCCTCATTACCTGAATGCTGCTTATAGATGGTTTTGTTTCTTGAGCTAGTGTAGCTTCTCTTTGATATTTTTTTTCTTTTGTCTGTTTAAATCATGTCATTTACAACTACAGAAATCACTTGTTATTCCCTTTTTTAGCTTAAAAGTAGCTTAAAATGCTGTTGAAAACAGAACTTTGTTTTTACTTTTTAAAATTATATTTTTTTCCACGTGCCTTTTGGCACAGGAGGAATCTGCCTTTAGTGGCTTTACAACAACTGGAGGTCTTGTCCTATGAAATTTCTGATTACTCTGCCTAGATTAATCGTGAACTCATGTCAACCAATACAAATAACTGAAACAGTAAAGGGGAATTAAGGGTGACAATTAAAGATGATCAGCACTGCAGTGACTAATGCTGAGTGGCTTGACTCCCCAGCTAAACCAACAATCCTGGTTTTGGTATGCAAGCTCCCTGGAGGTGAATTAGAGTATGTCCATGCAGTCAGGTGCAGAGTCATGTTTCAGAAGCAAGGACAAGCTGTGCCCTTGCTCTTACTTGATGGAGCATGAATCAATTTGGACCCCAAATCTGTATCACTGTTTTATTGGCAAAACCCTGTGTTAAATCTACCTGAGTGGTAGGGCTCACTAGTATAGCAGTCACACCAGTCTGGGATGTGGGTTCAAATCCCATATTTGGAACTGGCCCTAAATCTTTGTGAATCTAACCACTGCGATCCTGTAAAAATCTGGTTTTGTACCTACTGATTCCACCAGGTATCTCTACCTTTAACTGATCTTTGGTCTTTTTCTTTTAATTGCTTTTCAATGTTTGTCAGAAGAGGAAAGGAATAATTACAGCTTGCTGAAAATCTACTGTAATTAGATTTTTTTTTTTAAGGAAAATTATTAAACTTTAAGTGCTCTTGTAATAATGTTGTTTGTGTGGTTTTTACAAATCGGAAAATTTTAAAAGTCAAAGTAGTAGAATTATAACAAATAGCTATTTCCTGTGGTTACATTATTACAACATTGGGACATAGTTTACAAACCCAGCTGCTGCATGGTTTAGCTTTGCTGACCCTAAAGGGCAGAGGCAGGCTGCTTCAAAGGGTCTCTGCCGGATGTAAGCAAATTGGGTGGTGATAGGAGCTTTTCAGGAGGTGGCATTTGTGCCAATTAGCTGGGTGTAAATAGTGTTTTGTTTCAACACATGAAGATAAGCTGATGTGATTTACCTTTTTCTTGATTGACTTTTGTCTGAAAAGCCAGGTGAACTCTATGTTGCTTTAATTGCGAAACCTAACAGACTTATACAGCAATTCTAGTTTCAAATTTTCTTTCATATTTAACTGAATTTTATTTGTGAGACTTTACTATGCTGTGGCTTAGGCTATGGAGTTAAATTACCTCTGTATTTATCGCCATGCCAGTATGCCACAAATTTGGAGTCTGCACTAACTTGTGGGATTACTGTTTCTGATAGCTAACAAGTCCGCTCCATTCACCTTTTCAGCTGTCGTGTTTCTAATAGGTGAATAAAAAAAGTAGGAAGTGCGAAATAGTTAAAATTGAGCTTCTTCAAGAACTACAGAGTGGAGAGGGGAGAGAAAAAGCTGCTTGTATTCATATGCTTTGGGCACTGCAAGTTTTATGTTGGTATATCTGCATGCATGCAGTACTTGAGATACTGCTCTGTGTTTATCTTGGATCCTTCTTATGTTATTCATAACATGAGGAAAACTCTTGTATATCTCTATTTCTGTCTTTACATTTTAGGATTAAATTAGGTTTTACTACTCTTGCTTCAGAGAGTTAACAGGACTAATAAGTATTTAAGGGACTAAAAAGCCAAGATATTTCACTAGGCAGACAAATATTATTCTTCTTATTAAAGAGACACTAGTTAATAAATAAATGAATGTCTTTGCAAGAATTAATTTATTAATGGACAGACCTATGAAATCAATCAGTCTAAGTGCTAGTGACAGCTGTCTTGTCTTACACATTCACTCTGGGTTGGCTGACCCATGCTTGAAAATGTTGCAGCTTCACTTGGGACAGTATTTTGTAGTCAAGAATATCTTACCTTGAAATAGATTTTTTTTTTTTTTTTAAAGTTTCCCCTGCCTTAATTAGTCTGGGAAATAGTTGTTTTATGATTGTCTGGTACTGAAAATCCCTTCGTACACCCAAAGGCTGGTCCACCCTTTCCTTTGAGTTGTCCCGTAGCTGTCATAAATGCGTCCAGCTCCTTTTAATCCTCTTTTGCAAACTGCTCTCTCTGTTTTTTATCTTTTTCAGTGTTTTCCTCTTAACTCCTTCTGATAAGTAGTTATCTTTCTAGTTAGACTCTTAAAAATTAATTCACTAATAAGCATGTAGCTTCACTGCTGAAGCCTGGAAATTTAACTTAGAGTTCAGACACAAACTGCTACCTTTGGCATAAACTCATGGGTAAAGTTTAGTCTGTATTATGAAGCTGATTGCACTACATAACTTTCCTTCAATCTTAAAGGCAAACTAAATTTTATATAATATTTTCTTTAAAGAACAAAATCAGTTTTGAGAAATTTCCGGATGCTTTTTTGAAAATGTCCGTGTTTTCCTATCAGCTGTAGTCAATTAGAGAATTTCTGCCTGTATCTGGTCTCAAGATATATATATATATAAATAGTATGCACATATATGTCTCTCTATACAGGAATACATATATATATGTACATATACTGCTTTATTACATTATCAAGTTCCAGTTTTCCCTACTACTGAAAATGTGTAGGCCAGCTATTTGGATTATTTTGTTCCAGATGTCTTAGTCTGTGACTTTCCAAATTGCATTTTGCTGGTAATTCCTGCTCATGTTTCTAATCCTTCTAATCTGGAGACTTCATTACCATGGTGTTTACTGTCTTCCTGATCATTATTAAAAGTATTAAATCGGACTAACAATGATGCCTCTGAACCTCATATGCTTGTCATTTAATATTATCTTTTGTTTGCACTTCTCAAGACATCTTTTACTCTGTAGGGTAGAACTCATCTCCAACCTGATAAGAATTAATTGAGAGTAAATTTATGCAACACAGTTTAAAATCTCTAAAAGCCATATATTTTAAATCTGCGAAGGGCCTCCATCTACTAGTTTTGTTGTTTTGTCAATAAAAATAGTTATGCAATCAACTCAGTCTCAAAGAAGCTGCCTGTTACAAGCTCATTCTCTTTTCTTCTAGAATCTGAGTGTTGTGGATTCTGCTGGTTCATAGCCATTTGTATCTGTTTGTGGCAGTTTGCTCAAATTTAAAAATGAAGTTATGCCTCAATTCTCTAGCAACAGAATTTTGATCTAGGAAAAATGTATTATGTGTTCTAAAGCTAAACTACAACTATTAACTGTGCCAGCGCATAAAATGGCACGTTGGCGGGTCTCTGGACTTGTCAGGAGAGTTACATGGAGAAGATAGAGACCTCCACAAGGAATACAGGAATTTGAGTGTGTTCATTTTTGGTGAAACAAGAGAAGCCTGATCTCAGAGTATTCTTTCCAAAGCAGCAGATTAATTTCAGCAATAGTTGTAAGTTGACAAGAACAATGTGAGGTGCTTGGAACTCTTATGAAAAGGTCATAGGAAAATTTTATTCCTGCTCATGGGGATTCACACACCCCCCACCCCCTGTTGTGTTTGCTAGAACTATCCCATGCCGCTGGCTGTTACTGGTTTGTGAAGATCTGACTTACAGAAGGCTAGTATTTATTTTTGAGACATCTTGCTGATGGTCCAAGGGGTTATTCTCTGTTCATGCAGTGGATAGCTGGTATCCTCTGGTTCCTTCAATAGGAAGAATTACAGAACTGGTGTATGTGAAAATCATAGAATCATAGAATAGTTTGGGATGGAAGAGACCTTTAAAGGTCATCTAGTCCAACCCTCTTGCAATGAGCAGGGACATCTTCAACTAGATCAGGTTGCTCAGAGCCCCGTCCAACCTGGCCTTGAATGTTTCCAGGGATGGGCCATCTCCCACCTCTCTGGGCAACCTGTGCCAGTGTTTCACCACCCTCATTATAAAAAAAACTTCTTCCTTATATCAAGTCTAAATCTACCCTCTTTTGGTTTAAAACCATTACCCCTTGTCCTATCGCAACAGGCCCTGCTAAAAAGTTTGTCCCCATCTTTCTTATAAGCCCTCTTTAAGTACTGAAAGGCTGCAATACTGTTTGGGAATTCAGTTTTTCCTGCCTCCTTGCTTAAGACATAGCTATGACGGAGTTGTCTGTTTCTGAGAAAAATGCCACGAAGCAGCATGATTTTTTTGATTGTAGTGGGCAGATTTTTGAATTCTTAATAAAATGTAAAAAGGCGTCTCAATTCTGAGTGGCTTTACTTTCCACTGAAAAGCATTTGCATTGCTATTAGACCACATTTCTCAGGACAAGGATTTCATCAACAGTATCCATCGTTGGGCAGGAGAAAATGTTCTTTTCGGGTCTAGGTTTTCTAACCAGATTACACTGAGTTAGTGGGGACTTTTGTCTCCTTTTCTAAATCTGGATGTCTTCAGGTGTATTGGATCAGTCAGAGACCTAGAAGCAACCAGTCAGGACAAGACAAAATTACTGTTTTCTTTGTTAGGAATGTCTTTCATTCCAGTTATGCATTTCTGAGGCCCATTCCCCTTCTCACAGTCACAGACATCCATTGCTAAACTGGAGGGGGAATCTGGATGTTTTGTAGTAACATGCACATCTTTCACATTGAACAGCCATGGAAGTGGTAAGACAACTGTAATTGGTCTGTAAGACTGATCAGAACATATAGCAGATGTAACCTTCCATAGGATTTGACCAAAATAGATGTAGGAAAAGTCCTCCAGAACTTTTCCATAATGCAGTTTCAGGTCTTTTCTTCTAGATTAACCGGTTGTTAAGAAAGGCTAGAGACAAAGTACAGAAAGGAAGGAAAGCACTGATGTAGCCTATTGCCTCTCTTTACAAACTACAACTAAAATCTCATCAGGGTTGCAATTAATCTTAAACCTTTTTTTTCCTCCTTTGCTTTTCACTGACTGTCTTTAGACATTTCATCTTGTATAGAGACTCTAGTTTCAGTTATTTTCATTTGTAAATTTGGAGAAGAGGTGAGCTTTTTGAATAATTAGTGTGATAATCCACTGTAAAATTAAGATGATAGGTGCTTTTTGTTCATATCTTTGTAAACTGGTTTAACTAGAGCTTATTATTACTAATTAGAGAGAGAAAATCTGGTTTCATTAAAGGAAGTAGTGATAATAATGTGCAGTTAGTTATTGACCTTTTGGGAGAGCAGTAATTTCAGAAAAGAATAGATAAATTTTTAAAGAGCTTCTGATACGCTCCAGTACAGAATTTTGTTTCAGGCTTTACCTCTGCCTGGACTTGCTCCTGCTTTTGTTAACACAATTAAAATGCTATAGTCAAATAAGGAACTCTGTTTCTCTAGCTGATATTATGGCATATCCCTATTCTTAAATTTTTCTGGACAGGAAAGGGAATGGCAATCCATGTGTGCATTGTTTTAGAAGCAGTGTGCAAGGCTTTTTGAACTTTCCCTTTCATGAAATGACTCACCAGCTAACTTTCCAGGTTTCTTTTACACTTATTTTATTTGCAGCTTTTAATATATATATATATTGGTGTTATCAACAATGCAAAAACTATGGAAAAAAAATAGTATGGTTCCTAACACTAGCTAAGCATATTTTTTACAGTCCTCAAGGGAAATGCTTTTAAAGAATTGTCTTTTTTTTTCAGGTTCTGTGGGAAGAAAGCAGTGTATGGAAGAGTCAACCAGAGACTGACTGACTTCAGCTCAAACAAGGTACTACTTTGTGACTTACATGAGTTAAAGCCATAGGAGAAGTTAATTTTTGAAGATAAAACACTTTGTTACAATTTTTGGTATGCTACTGGATTTTGTGTGTTTGAAAAAAGTTTGTATTTTTCCTCATTTTTTCTTTTGCTGTCCCAAGTGAATTCAATGAGACTTCTGTTTATTTTTAAATATTTGTATTACAAAGATGTCTGACTTAAAGGTAAGCATTCTACTAATGAACACAAATATATAGATTGCAAATATTTCCAAAATGCACAGGATTCAAATTGTTCCTACAGGTATCAATGTTCTACCATGTGTGGAGTAATAGATAAAGTACTGTCTTGTCATGTTGCAATAGTCAGACCCAGAATCACCATAATCCAAAGGGACTTGAGTCACAGAGTGTCTCTCGCAGAGAGAAATTGTATCAGTGTTACATTTAATTAATTTAACTTTATTCATACTTAGAAGCCTTAATTATAAGTGCTAATATGACCAGGATACTTTGTTATAGTGTGTGTTTTTTGAGTCCTACTTTATCTTGCTAAATTGAAAGGTATCAATAGGAGACAGAGCGCCATGGAGGTGGCGGCATAAAACACAGTGCTGATGGCTTGGTAAAAAGATAGTCTTTGAAATATGCTAACAGTGTTCACAACTTTACTCTTCCTGGCTTTGTTTGTATTCATCCTCAGAGCTTTAGCTAGCTGTATAGATTTTAAGCACGCAATTACTCCTTTAGCTTTTGTGCTGTAAAAACCCTTACTGTCTTAATTCAGCCTTCCCAAACTTTAAAATTAACTTACTCTTCAACAGTTCCAAACCCTAAAATGACTAATCAAATAGGTCTGCACCTTTTTTTCAGTTTTGGGTTTTTTCACCTGTTTTTGGACAATGCTGACTTGGAGTGGATGTTAGTCTCTATAGATCTAGAGGTTATGGCCCTGCATGAAGACAAGAGAAAGACTGCAATTCAGCGTTAGTGGATATTAAGCCAAGCTTAATTTCATTCTCTCTGTTGTGTTCAGAACAAGTACACTTCTGGAAGTTGGTTGAAAAAGAAAATATAAAAATCATGGTTGATATTCCCTTTATAGTCTTTTCCAAAATTGTGATGCAAATCTGTAGACGCAGTCTAGAGTAGCAATCAGTGGATATTTTCCTTTATTCCGTTATTCATCTGTTTCAGAAGATTTTTTTTTTAATGCTAAAGCCCCCTAACTCTTCACTACGAAATAGGATGTTAAGATGAACTGCTTTACAAGTCTCAAAATATTTTAGAAAGCTGTGTGTCTCAGTTATTTTGGCCTTTTTATTTTTTTAAACAGGCAAATAAAAAATGGCCTTTACAAAACATTCTTATACCCTTTTTTAAATTTTAGCCTTGTTTACTTTTGTCTTGATATATGCTTCTTCCTCATAGGTATAAAGTATGTGTATATATTTTAGCAGGTCTTGATATGACCCCTATGATATTACCCAAGTAAATGGAAAAATAGCTTATAAGAAATATGAAAAAAAATATTGTCTACATAAATAGCTGCGGAAAATGTTTGCAAAAGCTAGGAAGGATAGAGCAATAACACTGTAAGATATATCTATGCCCATATAGATGAGCTTATCAAGATATTGGAGCACAAGAACAGGACAATGTATAGAGTCAAACCAAAGGTCCAG
Source organism: Pelecanoides urinatrix (assembly GCA_013400755.1). Lineage (NCBI taxonomy): Eukaryota > Metazoa > Chordata > Aves > Procellariiformes > Procellariidae > Pelecanoides > Pelecanoides urinatrix. The sequence continues at coordinate 5,611 of VZTQ01004255.1, read as the reverse complement.
CTAGCTTAGTATCCTTTTTCTCAAAGGGAAACCAATATTACCAGTATCAAATGGGTGTAAGAACAGAGCAAATCCATAATAATGGTGTCCGTGGATGGTCACCCAGACTCCAACAACTTGCAAAATAGTGACTTGGTTATTCAAAAGTGCTCAGTGGATTTTTCTTCCATGAGTTTCTACCTGGCTGTCTAAAATATGTAATTTAAAATTAAGAGGCTTACGAGATTTATGTTAGAGTATATGCACAGTTGAAAGTGGTAGGAGTAATTCACTGCAGTGTATGCATATTTATCATGGTCTTTCCCAAATTTCTTTTTATAAGTAGTCTATCCCTGCATTTATACTTTAGGAATGACAAATGGACAGATGATAGTGCATGAAAGCATTTAATTCTCCAGGTCAAAATTATGCTGTAGTTTTCCTAGACTTATTTTCTTCATATGTTACACCTATTTTCAGATCATGAATGGATTTTTTTTGTGTGGACCATGTTCTGTGGTGTTAATTAGAATGAGCACATACAGCAAGCAGGGTAATTTAGCTTGTATGTACACTTTGAAAGCAGATTTTTAAGCAAATGACTGCGGTTTTTTTGGCATGGAAAGCGTAGGAACATATGGCCATGTGACTGAATGTAAAAGAGCTAATTTAGTCTGTAACTTTTCTGACCTTCTCTTAGAATTAAGGTGAGAAATAAGTCATAGATTTATATATATTAAGGCCATAAATTACTACTGTGATTATCTAGTCTGACCTTTCATGTTAACATGAGCCATTGAACTTCCCTGCATGCTGGCTTTAAATCCAACACCTTTGCTTGAATTAGATTAGGTATTGTGTTTTGAACCTATCCAATCATGATTTTAAAGTGCACAGTGATGCAGAATCCCGGGTAAGCTATTAATGCCTCTAACCATAACAAATGTATCTCTTATTTCTTACTGGAATATGCCTAGCTTCAGGTTCGATTATTTCAGCCTTGTTCTGTCTTTACTTACCACATTGAAAAGCTTTCTCTGCTGTCAAATTCTGCTCTCCCTGCAGGTCTCTATACACTGTGATGAAATTGTCCCTTGCCTACACCTCTAGGATAAGTAACTTTTTTGAATTTTTAATTTAAAATCTTAAGTAAATTGTTTTTTATTCCTTTCTAAATCTTTTCCATTTTTCCACATTCTTATTAAAAGCTGGGCATCAGAATTGTATGTAGTGTTTCAGCAAGACTTTCTCTGCAGACATGTACAAAATTGAAATACCTCTTTACTCTCAGTATTTCTCTGTTTCAGAGTGTGTAGCTCTTTCAAGCTGTCAGTGAGTCTGCACTCAGTCTCCCATTTTTGAATGTCTGATACATGCAAATGAGTATGAAAATTCTGTTCTTATCTGCAACTTTGCTGCTAAAGAAAGATAGGCACAATTCATTGCCTTAATCAGAAACTTCAAGGCATTGGAAACCTGTACCAACATCTGAGGTGTTAAAGATTTGCTATATCTATGGTTTTGGTCACAGGTTTACAACAGTATTACGAAAGATACAGTCTTGCCAGACTCTTTTTTAAAAGAAGGCAAAAAGGGAAGTAAAGTAAAGGGAAGGAGATGTGAAAAAAGTTGGTAGCAGGGATGTGAGTTTCACACAGTGATTAAAGTTTGGCAAAATGTGATGGCGATGGTGATACAATCTGCTCTCTTTGTATCCATTTGATTACATCCTCTCAGGATAAGTGAAAGCTTGATATCCTGGTGGACTTTGGGACAGCACTAGGTGATAGATCAGTGGCTTCGATGGTAAATTTTGCTCCTTTCAATCCTGTTCTTCTCATCTTTAGCGCAGGTTAAGCATTGCAAAGCAGGGATAAGGGATGGAAAAGCCCATTTTCTCCATATTTTGTTCACACTTTAAACTTCATCTCTGCCTTCCTGGTGTTTCTGTGTTGACTTGTATCCCTCTCCCCTGTCATTCACTGTTCAGAGTCTGATTGGAGTCCTGGACTGAAGTCAACTGTTATGGGACAGAGCTAGTTCAAGCTCTCAGTCTTAAGGTTTACTGCCTTTAAAAACCATGCTATATAGAGACAACAGCAGTCCTTTAGCATGTTGAGTCATGTGGAAGAGGGGCTTTGCATGGCAGGCCATGTGATTGCTCTGATAATTATTTTTCTGACTCTCATCTTGAGCCCAAGAACTGCCCTTTAACAGATAGTTTTCTACTCAGTCTGTGCCATAGCGTTTTATTTGTTACCTTAGTTATGTTTCACCACATATTGTCCTAACTTCTGCTCTGATTCCTCTCTATGTGACATTTCATCACTTACCTCTTCCATGTTTTTGTCACCTATAGTCTTCATGGTAACAGCTTTATGGATGGCATTTTTAAATCATAGGTGTTTATAAAGCAATCTCTTTGGCATTCGCACTTGAAGCTCAGTCTCTTGACAACTATGATTCAACAATTTTATTTTGAGACTATTATAATTGGATGGATTTGAATTAATTTATTGCCAGCCACATACACTTTGATATAATCCTGATTTCTGCCTGTATTCAACTACTCTTACAGGCTAGAGTAAAGCTTATATTGGATACAGCAGAAGGAAAGTAGGCTTATGGCAAGGGCTTCTGAAAACCCTCCATCATAAAGAAAGTGTAAGTGGCTAGAACTGTTGTTTCATTTAAATGGCAAAACCAAGAAACTAATAAATACAGATTACCCAAATAAATCAAAGTCAGGATGCTTCTGTTGAAGTGCAAATCTGCTGTCATAAAAATTCCTATAAAATTATCTAATTTCCATAAACAGGTTTTCTATTGGATAATGATTTATTCACCTAATGTTTCTCCAGAGATCTTAGTTAGCTGCAAGGGGAGATCTCTTGACTAAAAATAAATCCTTGGTGTTTTTATTTTCTGCAGAAAAGGGTGATATTCTCTAAATTTGTTAGGAGAATAAATGTTTTCTTTCTACTGTACTTTTTTGTTTCGGAAAAAAAAAAAGAAATGTTAGAGGCAGGTTCACCATCCTGTTCAATAAAACCATCTCAGTTTATTCTGCAAACCAGATGCATGCATGCTGAGACAGGCCTTTGGAATGTCATCAAGCAATCACACAGGTCTTGAACTCTTGATCTTGGCTGTCATCTTTAAAAAATGGATGGCTTACTGTTATTGGACATGTTTTAATTTTGGAGGCAAGGCTTTCCTAGCTTACACTATCTCCCAGAGCCTCCTGGCCTCCTGCTCTCTCCCGCCTGCACCCTCCCTGCTGCACAAAGTCCAGTCGTGCTTTTCAGTAATGAGAGGGGCTGCTGGACACCCTGAAATCCGTAATGCGTTCATGTCCTTTTGAACTCAGTCTATTCAGCTGTGTGGTCCACGGGTCGTTAGCTGTCATATATTCATTTATGTAATTGTTTCATCTCTCCAGGGTGTGAGACAGGGACCTTTTAGATGTTCTGTAAAATGTCCAGTTATAATTATGTTCCTGTAAAACTATCAGACTGAATAAGAACTGCTCTTTTCTTTCATTCTACCATTTCCTCTCCTCCAAAGAATAATATTGCATAAAATAAGGGGCAGGTAAATGTTTGGGTTTGCTACTTGAAACTGTGGTTTTAATTCTGCAAGTCCACATCATTCTTACTGAGTGACAGAGGGAAGGACAGAAAAGCATGCTGCAATGAAACCACTGAAAGTGCAACTAATAGTTGTGCTTAGGACAAAAGTGTGGTTGTAGGCTTGAGCTGTCTCTGCTATTGCCTACAATAAAAAAAAAGGACAGTTTTTCTCAATTGTGTTTGCATTTGATTTTTTTGTCTCTCCATTATTCTCCTGATGTTGACAGTGTACATTATAATCCTTTTAGTAGACTTCTGTCTAAATGCTTAAGTAAAGCTTTTACAGTTCGTAAGTGGAGACAAGAATGAGTTAATCAGGGTATTTCATCTCTCAACAAAGCTGTAGGTGTGCTTCAAAATGATTATGAGGAATATTGGTGACATGTTAAGTTTTCATGCATTTGAAAAGAGGGAAGATTCTAATGAAAGCACTAAATACTCTGCCAGGTGTCATCCTACCATTTTATTCAACAAACTACAAACAACGCCTTAAAGGCAGAGGCTAGCTGGGACGTTATTCAGATCTGTTTGCAGGTAGAATATCATTCCAGTATTTCCAGGTGGCTGCAAAAAAGCAGAAGGCATATCCATAGGTCCACTTCTTCAGGATGAGATAATGCACTTTCTTGTTAAAGCTGCAAGTTGTTTTTTCAGAGGACTGTTCTGGAAAGTGGCACACGGTTATGACAGATGATGAAGCTAAGTAACTGTCTTTGCTATTAAAGCGCAAGCAATATGTGGAGGATGATATGAGTATACGTGGTCACTGAATTGTGCAGTGTAACTTGCACATCAGCTGAGGTAACCATGTCAGTGAGCAGTATAACTGCTTATAAAAAATTCTCAGCTGCTGCAGACCATGCTATGAATATGGCAGAACATCAATAGCAGTTGCTGAAACAAGACTTCAAATAAGATAAGCCTGAGACTATACCTACTCATTGTTATGGCCATCTTTCAGATTTGGCATTTCAAAAAGTTATTGCAAATATTTTTCTAAGTGAGCCCTTGGCTAGCTGGCATCAGGCGGTGCAACACTCCAACAACACAATCCAGCTCATTAATTACCACAAGCATGCTTCAGACTGCTGTGTCTTAACTCAAATAAGTGATTGATCTCTTTTCTGGAATGTCATATCCAGAAAATATTTCATGATGATATGTTTCATTTCCATAGAATGTTTGGATATCTTGTCAAAGTAGTGGTCTTGCTACTGTGAGCAATGAAGCTCCAAGTGATTAACAGACACAGCTTTTTATTCCAGTTAAGGGCAGAGAAGCCACCTGAAAGCTTGTGTCAGGCATTTGCAGTCCTGCTTTTGAAAACCAACCTCTCCCTCTGAAATCTTGGCATGGTGAGAAACATTTGTTCACTTTATATTCACAGGGATAAAAGTTTTCTTCCTTTTTTATGCTTTTTTTAAAATGTTGCAGCTTCAAAACTTTTGTCACAGATTTTGAGATGCTTTTGAAAGCTAAGTATGGAATGTTTCATGTAATTGCTTATTGTTTCAAAGGTAATATCCAGGTTTATGTGGAAAGGTTCATTGACAACTTGCATTCTAGTTATGCAATGGAAATGGAGTCTAAGTGATTCATGTGCTATTGCTTGAGCACAGGCATATATTGAAAAAACATGGCAGATTATTTTCTTCTTGCACCTGGATCTTAACAATAGGAAGACATTGAACTGGATAGCTTGCTGCTAAGGAGCATTAAACCGTTAGGTCATAAATGTATTCTTTTTTCATTATTTCTTAAAAAAAAAAAAAGAAAAAAAATAGGTGCTTTGTTGTATAAATAATTTAAAAGAAAAGAAATGAAGTATGATCAGGCTTCATGGTTCGAATGCTGTGAAAAAAAATCCCAAGTGATATTTGCAGTCATACTCAACTTAGAATGTGGTGTTTTGTTTTGGTTTGGGTTTTTTTGTGTATTTAGGACTCAATGGATACGATAGCAAGTGTCTGACATTATGTCCCACAGGGAAGTCTGTTGCC
>VZTQ01004254.1:0-19988 GCA_013400755.1 Pelecanoides urinatrix | reverse complement strand
TAAAAAAAAAGAAAAAAAGATGAGCCTGTTCTGGTGTTAGAACAATTCAGTATGACTACAAAAGCCTGGTGCAGCTGACACGTTATGCACTAGCCTGTTACTTCTCACTCAGTGGTGGTGTTATGCAGGGCACTTTTGGTATGTGGTGTGGTGCATCTTCCACAGCAATGCAGTATTTTTCGTTTAGTATAGTTTGCACATTCCAAGAAACAATAACATCCAGCACTGTTTGTCATTGTCCAGTGAAATTTGTTCCTAGACACTTAGAAGGATCACTTGATTTCAGGATTGGTATGGTCATGCTACTGTATAACATAGTTCTAACTATATCTGCAAAGATTTTGTGTGCTTGTGGTGCCTATATTATGATAGAACTAAGAAAAAAAAAATCAAAGACTTTCAGTGAGTTAAATAGCTTTTTCTGTGAGGACAAACATAGGCTGTAATTTTGAATTAGCATATGTTTAAAGGGTGCAACATGTGAAATAGTGAATTATAAGTATGTTGGCTCACTGAAGTGTTGTTTCCAAGGTCACAGGTTGTTTTTAATGAAACACCTGCAAGAAAGATATGTTTCATCTTTCTTTTTTTCTCTTCTGTAAAGATGAGAATGAATTTTTAATTTTCCAAATTATACATTTCAAAGTATATACAATGCAAGAGAATAATATATTTTTCTTCTTTTTGATCATCTAAAACTAAGACTGAGTGATGTACAAGTTAAGTGTTTGGAAATAAAATTCCTTGTTTAATGTGGAGTAATATATTACACTAAAATGAGATTTTTTTTCTTCTGGTATATCTATAGAACAAAAAGAAGCCCCTAGCTATCCTCCATTTCAGGCTTTTTTAATGTTAATGTAAAAGATATGTATGACATTACTCTTATAATCTTAAAAAGAGGAGTTATTAAAATGAAATTAGAAATGCTGATGAAGAGTATTTGGATAAAACGAGAAACTCTTCTAATGGATTTTGTAAAATTTTAATGAGTTAAACAGTTTATAAAGAGCTAGTTCTTTTATAAAAGTCAAAAGTTGAAATAAGACAGAATTACCTTTATGTGCTTGATTTTAAATACAGAACAATGGAATGCATACATATTGTATTTGATATTTTTTAAAAAGTATCATTATCAACAGAGAATGTGATTCTTAAGTCATTAAAAGGCTAAAAGGGAAATTGCCTAAACTTTGATTTTAAACGTGTATAAAATGATACTGTGATGCTGTGGAGACTCAAACTCATTCCAGAAAAGCAAAGCAGTGAATGAATCCCTTGACCAAGAAATGAATACATGTCACTGGAAAATTAAGAAATGAACTTTAAATATAGATCAACAATTATAAAATGTAATGCAGCTTTATGGACAGAAATGATTAATTTTCTTCAATATTCTCTAGCAATTTATAGATTTTTTTACATTAAAAAGACTTTATCAAAGTCTTGATGTATTTGAAAATACAATACTTCAGGAATATTAGGAACTGAAGAATTGATAGATGCCTCACAGAACTTATTTCAGCAGCCGGGTCATTCACAGTCTTACTAGAACAGCAAACTGATCTACCATGATAACCTACTAGAAGTGTCCAGCTATTAATGGAGGAGGGGACTCGCTACTCAGAATCTCCAGAAAGAAAATCAGCTGCACAGTATCTCCTTATTGCCACAGGTAATAAGAATAAGAAGTATCTAAAAACTTAGGGTGCTTGAATTGCTGAAGAAGTGTTAAGATACTACCTGAACAATGTCTTAGATACAAGCTTGGACAGAACACGGGCGAGAGGTGAGTGGCCCATCTTCATTGGTAAATCAGTATCTGTCAGTAAAGGCGACAAGCAAATTGGTAAGTTCTCCCAGCATGATCTCCAGTTTCAAAAAGTTTCCATAAGCTTGGAAAAATACTGATGATCTATTGATCCTTAAGAAAGGAATTGTATTGGCCATTTGCAAAGAGATGAGTAAAAAGAAAGTTCTGTAATGAACAGTATATATACTCTTGCTGTCTGCATGCTTATGTTGATCATCTCGATAGACAGGGAAGGTTGATACAAATGGAACTGTGTAGCACTTGGAGTACCAAGAACTGTGCAGTCATCAAGATTTCACTGGGAAGCAAAGGTGTGCAGTGTCTCTGCAAGTCAATGCATTTGTAAGAATTACTTGGACAAGGACTAAACTAACTACAAGCAACTGTACTGTCATTACAGATGGACCAGTGTACATGTAACTGACCATTAATCTTTTCATTGTGAGCTTTAATGTCTTAATTTATGTTTTATATACATTAAACTGATGATGTGTTGAAAATTTTTGTAGGCTAAATACATCTAAATATATTTTTCCAGCAGCTGCTACTTAATGGTATATTCTGACAGGTACCTCAACATCGTCTTGAGATTCATACTTTTATAAATGCAGAGCTAGAAGGCAATACTGACTTATGTTCATGCTGTGATGAAAACTAATCATATTACTAGTATTTCTGTCGTGGTTTAAGCCATCATCATTGGAGATAATCTGTTGTTATAAGATTTAGCATGATCCATATGTGAGCTGAAGCTAGGGTGTAATGCAATTGAAGATGTATATTGTGTCTGGTACCACATATGCATGTAAAGGAACCTCTTGCACAAAAAAGACTTAGTAAGGGTTTTATGGGTATGTTAGACTCTATCCTGTGCATGTGACTGAAGAGACGGAGATTGCCATTCTTGTCTGCTCAAATACTCTACACTTTTTCTTCAGAACTGGAGCACGCTGGCTAGACCCCCAGTATTTTGTCTAAAAGATTTGGATGAATACTGTATGCACTCTGTACTTCTGAGAAGATGATTCTGTATCACCCTCCACATACAAATTGTTGTCTTTTGATTTTTCTTTTGTTTTTAGGTGAAATAAACCTCTTCCAACTGAAAGTCTCCTGGACAAACCACAATCAGTTCATTTTGAATAAGAAACAGGAGCTCCCCAATATTTTTTTTTCTTGTTGTATAATATTTGTTCTCTCTCATAAGGTTCAGAATATAAACACTCTTCTGAGAAGCGTATTGCTTAAAACAACATCTTCCCTATTGAGGCCATTACTACCGTGCTACTGTGTGCACTAGGGATTGTCTCCAGTACTTACTGCATGCGCTATGGGAAAAGAGGCTTTGTGACTGGGAACAGGAATGTCTTAAGAGCCGTATTTCATTACCAGCTCATTATTAGCTTCCTGCATGGTCCCTATCTGGCTTCCATTTCACACTGCGCTGCCTCATGAGTGATACAGGATTATACTTCATTTCTGCTACTCTTCTTCTGTTTTTTCTGCTTAAGGTGTAAGCTCTTTTGGTGTCTTACAATATGACTGTCCAGCATGTTGGATACTGAGCTGTTGGAAGAGCAGCTTGATAGTATTTTGACTGAGATCATTGGAACTGTACTGTTAAGTACATATTTATTTGCTGTACTGGATTGGGACTTTATAACATTTTTCCTTATAAGGGGGCTTCTCTTGTTCCCACTGAATCATTAACTTTACTTTTGGTTTTGAAGGCTAGAAAGGACCATTGGGAAAATCTAATCTGACCTTCTGTACGGTGCAGGGCATGTTGTTTCATCCATATAATCAACAGCATATTTTGGAAAGGCATCCAACCTTGATATAAAGGATTGAAATAATGGAAGAATCTGCAAGGTACTTGAGTTAATGATGTTTTGTTAATAATCTGTTAAAATAATTTTTTACCTATGCATCCTGCCATGCCTTTTTGTGAAAGATTAAAGCAAGCCCTGTTTTTAACAGCTCTGTTCTAAACGCCTCTCCTTGTAAATACTGTGTCTCCATGCAAGACTGTGATCTCATCGTGTTTTTACATTTCTCAGGGAAAAATGAAACAGTCAAAGCTATTGTTAGTCACTCACTTTTCAAATAAGGTTTTACAGTCTTTGAATCATTCTTTTGTGTCTTGCCAGAGTCCAAAACTGTTTCTCAACTTCTACCTTAAAAATTGGACATCCAGACTGGACAGAATGTCTCAACAGCATGTGCTTGGCTGAACCAGCAAGAATAATGCTGTAATCAACTTGATAAATGCTTGGGCTTAAGAATTAGAAATCTTAAAATACTGAACTGTGCATGATTTTCCCAGTGTGGACTTTATGCCATTGTTTTCAGTCAATGTTGATAATATCTTTTTTTACTATATTACATATTTTTGCCAATCATTTGTAGATGTCATAGTGAGGGCCTCCCAGAGCTTTCTAGCATCTGCCTTGCTTGAGAAATACAGCTACTTGTATGTAGTTTAACAGTTAAACATATCAAATAGTTTAGCAAGTCCACTGGAGGACGAATTTTTTAGTGAAAGGGGAGAAGGGAAGAAAGAGTTACCAGGAGGACAAACATATTGGAAAAAGGGTGAGGAGATAAGCTGAAGCATGTAGAGAAGAGCTGAACTCTTCTTTTGCTACAACTTTTTCCTCTATCCTCCCTTCATATTTTCCCACCTGTCCAATTTATTCTTCATTTCTCTTTTACCCTGCCACCCTTATTTTTTCCACATTCCCTTATCAGTTGGAATTCTCAATGCAGAAACATTAAATGTTTCTAGCATTTATGAAAAATTTTAATGCTCTTTTAAAACTGTGCACCTAAATTACTTATCTGCCCCACACCTCTAGCTACCTGTGCTTCTGCCTTTCTTTATCAAAGGTAATTCTTTTTGGAAAATATTCAGGAGCAATGAATAACTGGAGGAGGTACTTGCAAATTGCTGTTTAACTTAGTAGGAAACAAGGTGAAGAAAGATACTAGAAACAGCATCAGGAGGAGTGTTTAAGAAAGCCTACACCTCAGACATCAGCCTGCAGAGCAGTAGATCACTCCCTCACAAGAACTGTGCAGTTCTAGTGCAGTACTAGCAGGCACTAAGTAGCTAGGTGTGCTCTGGAAGGGGTTTTCACAAGAATTTAATGTTAGGTGCTGTTGGAGACAGCAAAAGAGAAATGTATAGATCTATTCCAGGGTAACAATTCCTCTTCCTCTCTGAAAGTGTGCTACAAAAAGACATACTCCATTTGTTTCCTCTGTTGGCTGCTGCCTGTTTAAACTCATGCATTGTTTTCAAGCTGTGCCTGAATGCTGAGTAGGACATGAACCCAGACCAGCAGGGCTCTCATCCTGCCTTCCCTACCAGTGCAAGGAAAAACATAAGTTTTACCTGAGACTGTGCTGCTAGGTTTGATCCCAAATTTGTGACCGTAACCACAATGTGTACTGACAAGCTATTAAACACATCCTTTCTGCAGTCTTTAATGATCTGCCTCAGGGTTGCAAACCAGAACATTTAACTGGCTATCTGTTAAAAGTGGACATCATAGTGAAATAGACAGGTACAGATGAGTAAATGTTGATTGCAGAATATACTGTCTAAAGACTATAACTTTCTTCATGTTAATATAAGAGTTTTTTTCTCTACTGGGAAGGCCAATGAAACCAGCAGGTTTACTCAAGAAGTAAGGCACTATTTGAAGTTAGTGATCCAGGACTGGATCTTGAGAACAATTTGTTTTTCTCTCAATGGTTGGTTTTACACTAGCATAACGCTATTATTTCCACTGAGCTACCAGTATAAGAGGTGAAAACCAGCTCTGCTACTTCCTGATTACACTTTAAAATTTATTTCCTTTAGTATCTTAGCAAATGAAAAGAAAACACTGCAAGTTTTAATTAGGTTGTATTCCACTATTTTGTAAGGCATGAATATGCCTGAAATTAGAAGTCAGCAAGGAGAACAGTGAGCAGCAAAATCTATTTGTGTCCTGAGTGCCTTTGTCAATATAAATCAGAAACATTAACAGTGAAAGAATACTATCTGACTACTCCTCTGTTTAAAGAAAAAAAATTACTACTGTGCATGAATTTTTATATACTTTTATATATTAGGTACTGCTATGCAAGTACGGCTTTGGTAACTGCCTTGCTGTAATAGGATTTGGAAGATAGAGGACCTCTTCTCAAAGAGGATTTATGGCTGTCTCCACAGAGTTAGTAGATAGATTTTGAATGCTCACCCTAAGAAACAATTTGATTTCTTCCCTAAACCAATGCACTAAATTATCACAAAACACTTGGTTACATTGATTTGGAACTGATTTTAAAGAAGCATTTAGCTGTGCTCTGGCTATTGAGTTTCTGAGAGTAGTACAACAGTGAGAGGATCCAAAGGATATCCCGTGAGCTTACTTTGTGATAACAATTGAAACAACATACAGCAACCAGGGATAATATAGATAAATAGAGATAAGCAGAAATGAACATCAGGAACTAGCATAAATCATGCAAAAGCTGTCTTCTCTGTGAAGTATTTTTCACCTGATTGCCATTATAAAAACAGTCCTCCAAGCTCAGATTTATTCCTTTGTTATATACAGTTTTCTACTTCTGACGGTTTCCTGCTTTTTTCCCCACCAGCCCTTCCTACCTGTTTAAAAGTAGTTTTTAATTTTTTTTCCTTGCTATTTTTTTGTGTGCCTCTGTATCAGAGCCAGTTCTTGGCAGGGAAAACCATGTCAGTTGGCAGGAATAGAGGAATCGACTAAGACAAAATAAGAAATGGTGCCAGTCAACTCCTTCATCAAAGGTTAAGGATAACAATTGAGAGGGTTTTCCTGGATACATCTCATCTTCTAGTCAGATGTGGTGCACAAGTGGATTGTGAGAACATTTTATATTGGTATAAGATTTGAGAATGTCTTCTAGCCTGGCCAAGCCTGGTACAGCTCCTGCATGCTGAACTTCCAGAAATGACCAAAGCATGCGTGTTGTATACTGCAGCCCCTCAGTGCTCACACACTAGTGCATGGGGTGGATTGGCGTGCTGCGGTTGGGCTGAGGATGTGCAGGAAGCACTGTGCTTACTGTGTATGTGCTGCCCATGTGTTCTCACCTTTGCAGTAAATTCATTGCCTCTGTTCACATCCCCCTTCCCTTCTCCCTACACATTGGATTTATTGCACGAAGGCAGAACATGTTCTGTGTCTGAAAAGGATCCTTTCTGACTGCTGTGGTGCCTTGTTAACCTGGGACTTACTTGCTCACCACCGTGTCTGAAACTGACCCCCTCATCTTTCAAGTTTTCTAGTAAGTTCATTTCTTTGGTTTTGCTTTTAGCAATTCGGGTTGCTAAGTGATGGCAATGCGGTTATCTGTAGCCCAGTGACTTAGAGGAAGGCTCCGGATAGCTGACACCCCAGTAAATAAGCTCAAAGAAGTTGATATTCCCCGCTTAAAATGTTTAGGAGTAGAAATCATGCGGTGTGATGGAAGCTTCTTTTAACAAACAGTTGTGAGAACAGTTTGATAAAGGCTAGAAATATGTTGGATATTCACAAGTAACAGTTCTTTCTCAGAAATGAGCTTTGATTTCTGAATACAGGGCAGAGAAAAAAAACGATAAATGGAAGAGATAATTTTGTTTGCTGCCAATAATTTACCAGCTCTAATCAGGGTGAAACCTATCCATTAAAATGTATGCAGAAATGTGATGATAGTATTAGGAGTGCCTCATTATTGTTAATTCATTTAGTACTCAGTGTAATAGCACTAATCATAATTAACTCATCTGGTATTAATAGGGTTGTCATACAATACGTACAGTATTTGCATGAGAATTCCATTCTAGATTCTCATTAATTAAAACACCATAAAAACGTCAGCACTTTAATTTGCCTTATGTTAAATACTGTGATGAGGCTTCCAAGTTTTTCCTGTTAGAATTTATCAAAATACTGCTGCTGCATTAATTTTAGCCAGAAATAATAGTTTGTAACCACCTATTTATCAGCTAATTACTGTTTAAAAGTCTTTCATTTTTCAGGGGATTATTGGTGCTAATGGACAGAGGAGGAACAGTAGCTTAATACACCTCCCTGGGGACGGTGCTGGGCTGAGGCCAGGCCTGGATGTGGGCCTGCGGGTGGGGGTCCGTGTCTGGGCCAGTCGTGCCCGCGGCAGGCACAGTTGTGGCTGTGGTACCGGTGGGGGCTGCGGCCCCGGTGGGGGCTGAGGGGTAGAGGCTCGGGTTAAAGCAGCTCCCGTGGGAAGGGGTCTCCCTGCAGCACCATCCGGAACCTCTCCAGAGGCGCCAGGAGGAAGGGGCAGCCCAGCTGTGCTGTTTCCAGGTTGACCCTGAGCACAGGCAGCCAAGCCTCCAGGAGAGGGATGATCTCAGGAACCTTACCAAGGTGTTTGGAAATTAGGAACAAAGGCAATGTATTCATGGCTGTTGTATCACTTGCTTTAGAGCTCTGTAAGCTACCCCTCTGCAGAAAGTTATTCTGAGCTCTCTGGCAGCCTTTTCACTGCCTCCTGCTTCCTCCTAAACCCATGCCTTGCTGTGCTGCTTTAATGAATCCTTTTGGCTGGCTTATGGAAATCTTTCTTCAGAGCATAGGCACTGAGAAATTCTTGATTTCCTTGACCTCTGGTAGTAGGCTGCAGCCTTTTATATGTGAAAACTGGTGGCTACAAGATGGAAATGCTGCTGTTCACAAGTTGATGTATGCCCTGGATGTGAGCACCAGCAACACAGAAAGGCAGCAGTCGCGTGCTTTTTGTGTCCTGATCAGTGTACATCAGGCCCCTGACCAACTTTGGGCAGCCCACGTGGGTGGCACAAAGTGCTTCTCAGGAGGTCTGCTGGGGGGCAGAATGAAGCCCCAATCCTGGATCCTGCTTTTGTCCACAGGAGTTTTGCTGTTGAACTGAAGGAAGCAAGTATCACCCGCTGCCTTTGGCTGTGACAGAATGAGGCAGGGACACATGGGGTGAAGACAACTAAGAGCTGTAGCAGTTTGATATCTGAAGAATAAATCCATATTGTGCATTGGCTCCCTTGTTACATGCATTGAACCTTGGCCAACTGGATGTTTGTGCCATTATAGGAATCGCATGACTCCTGTGATAAGGGGTGGTGTTCACACTGCTCGCACACTCTCAGGCAGCTCACTAAAGGAGATGATGTGATAAGAGGCAATGCTAATGTTCCTACAGTTCAAGCTCTTGTATGCTCTTCAATAAATTCATTGATGTTATTAGCATTCAAGGCATTAAAAAATCATTACTTAGATCCTACTTCCTCAGCTCAAATACAAGTGTGTCTTAAAAAATTCCAGGGGTTTTCTTTATTATTTCTCCTTCTCTTTGCCTTTTGATTCTTCAGAATATGCTGCCTCTGCCACCCTAGGATATCAGAGCTGGAGGTCCTCAAATTATCAGGTGAATCATGGAGCTGAAAGTAAAACCCCAAATAGCCTGTGGCCACACACCAAGGTACTTTGTGGCAGGATTATAATATAAGGTTCAGAGTGGGAGATTTAAGCGTGATGTGGTAAAGAAGCAGCTGGAGTTGTACCTTAAGTGATGACTTGAGGGACTGGCATGCAATACCTGGTTTGAGCTGCTATTATCGATGCAGGAGTTTGTAGCTCTATACAGTACTAGAAGAGTTTCTTCTCTATACTTTCCTAATCTACAAATGTCCTGTGGTGTTGTTTTAACAGTTTCCATACTTTATGTTATAGAAGCACATAAGTTGCATATAAGCTTTAGAAGATCTTTGTTTTCAGACCGAGTGCTTCAGGATCTGTGAACCATCACAGGGTTAATTAAAATTCATGTTTTCCTTTTTATTTTCATGCTGCCTCATTTGTATTCAGGGCATGTGCTGAGCAGGTTTATTTTGATAGATTGTTATCCACAATAAATTGAAATACCTTTCACAATGCTCTCTGTAAGATAAGAAAAAATTACTCGAGTTATATTCCTAAATCCTAGGTGACTATGCCAGTAGATTGATTTGTGCTGTAGGTTTCCACCTTCATTTAAACATTGCTGAAATGAGCCTGAAGCTTAATAATTTTTATCAGCTCTTTAAGAAAATATTGGAAATTATTAATTGATTGTGCATATTAAAATATTTATACAGCAGTAAAATAATCTTTCTTATCACTGATACACACTATGGTCCAAAATCTATCCATCAGTTCAGCAATTTTTTATCCTGTTTTGTTTTCTCTCATGGGACAGTTTGTGACATGATTGTGTTATGTCTGTGGTATAGTATAATATAATGAATACACTTTTGATGCCAGCACTATTAAGGTAGCTGTTTATTTGTGTTGACATGGTACCAAAGGGCTGAAGAGATGGCAGGTCTCACAACCAGGTCCTAAACTTTGTGCAATGAAAGGTGAAAAAAAGGGTCTATGGACCTTGTCCAAGTAATAATGATTTTTCTGAATATAAAGAAACGTACAGGGATTTTTCTGAATATAAAGGAATGTACAGGAAAAAAGGAATCTTGATCTCACTTGATGTGTCCATAGTAGATCTATGCAATTATGATTCAATTTTTAGTACTTTTCCTTAAGAAGTTGCAGTTTGCAAAGTCAAACAACATTGAGGTAAGCAAGGGAGAAAAGTATAGCCAAAATTTACATATATGTCTAAGTGTATAAAATCTCCTCTTTGTCTTTCTATATACATATACCTGTATATAAGATGCATTTTTGCATACATCAAGGTATTTATTTGGGGGGGGCATTTTCTTGTAATGGACAATAAATGGATCAGCTGTGTCTCACTGCCCTTACCCTGTCCTTGGTGTTAACGTGGCAGAAATATAATCTATTACTTGAATCCAAATTCTTAGCTAAAGGTGGTAAAACTTGTCTTCCAGTGGTGGGGAAAACTCTTTAGGGATTGATAGCAATCCGATCTGATTCAGGTCATCTAAGATATAAACTGTCTCCTGGAAGATCCCTTCTCCCTCTGTAGGCTATTGGAGTGCCTAAAAAGTTGCCTTAATATGGAGGTATTTAAATGTCTGAGTAAGGTGAGATAGGACTGAGCCTACATCTAAAAAATATAATAACGTTTAAAGACTCATAAAACTTTTTAAAGCTCATGAAGGACAGGTCATTCTAGTCTGGTCTGGTCCTGGCCCTGTTACTGCCTTGCTGGATAAACTTTGAACAGCTCTTTGTCAGCTCTTCCTCAAGGAAGTTTCTCTTACTGTCTTCGTACAACACCCAGCGCAGATGGAGTCTAAGCACAGTGAGTGCTTTTGTACACTGTCATAAAAAATACTGATAATTTCAACTTTAGGATTCCCTTTCTTTGCAAAAGTGTTGTGTTTTGAAGGTGTCTTGGCAGTGTGTGATCTTGTCTGTCTTCTCACCACAGTGGGGGAGGCAAAGCCATGCACTTTTTATGCAGTCTCTTGTCAAAGGAGGAAGTTGTAACACATCAGCTGGAGAAAGCTGAAATGCCGGACCAGTTTGCAAGAATTCTGACAGAAAAAATATATATTTTGATATTCTTTCTTCCTACTGTTTTTCCTGGCAGCCAATTCATGTTCATTTGTGAAAATTCTGTTTTCTAACTTGGCATAATGCTATTGGTTGGCAGAGGTGAAGAGGGCTGCTTGCTTATAATTTTTGTCAATGAGGAAAAGACCCTTTGATATCCTATGTTGATCAGGAATTTTCTTATTTCGAGAGAGGGAAATGGAAACATGAAAGCATGGCTGCATTCAGAAAAGTGACTCTCTGAGTATGATGCATTATTATATTCTATGCTGTTTTGGAATTTCCTTTCTGATGCTACTTGCACTTTTGAAGAGGTGCTACCAAGATTGGTTGGACTGATTTTCTTTATACATTTTTCCCACTTATAAAGTTTATGCAGACTTTTTATACTTTTTCTATTATGTTTTCAGACCCAAATAAGGGTTTATGTGCCTGATGGTTTATTAGTTTCTGCCTTATCAGCTGGTCTAAAGAAGATGTAACCTCTGCTCATCAACCTTGCTTATATCCTTATACAGCCATGGGTATATTAATAAATCTCGCAAGAATTTTTTGCCATTAAAAACTGCTTTTTTCTTGTAGTGTTTCCCATTTCTTTATGCACCATTATCAAAACTGTGAGTAAGTGACTTTTTTTCCTTACTGATTAAAACTGTGATGTTAAACTTGTTTTTTGTGCATAATCTACCAGAGGACTGGTTACTTACAGACCTGATACAGGTTGCTGGTTGAGAGTCTATCTCCTGTGTTTTGTGAAATTTCAAACTAGATGAACATGCTGGTTTGCTCTGACAGTCTTTTCAGACAAAAACATTTTCATGATATGATCTAAGTCTTACATGCTGCTCTTATTATCAGATCTAAAAGGTATTTGTGTGTCTGTCTGCCTGGACACTACTAAATGCATTTGCTTTGCTGAAAATTTCTATGACCAACTCTTAGTAAAAGTGCAGTGATGTTGAGAGGTACCACTTGAATCTTTCATAATACAGACGTCAAAAGAAATATAATGATACTATCGAGTATTGTGAGCCTGTTATCTATTTGACTACTTTAGAGAGTTAAAACTTAGGGCTGGGTTGTTGTCTTCTCACTACCCTTTCTTTTCTGAGATAATCTGATCTTAATGGGGTGGGCAGGACATGTTTCTGATATACTTCAGCTCATGAGGTGGCTGCAATAGATTTGCACCACTAGTGAGATTCTCCTGTAATGGTGTCTATAGAGTTGCCACCCGCATCCAACTGCATGAACAGAACAAGAGATTTTAAGAGGAGCAGAGGAGTGGAGTACTGCTTTACAAGCAGGGGATCCAAAATCTTGGCTTGCCCAGAAAATGCAAACTGGGAGACGATGTGGTAACAGTCCGTTACTATGTTAGCAGACATTACAGCTCTTCTTTCTCTCTCCCTATTTAATCTCAAAGGCACTGTTGGTGCCAACATAGAGAATGTTTCAAACCTTCAAAGCAGTAAGTTTCTGGGATATTTTCCTACTATGTGGGGGAGAAAAAATGGAAAACACTTTGAGATGTTTTAATAAATTTAGTAGTAGAAGATATACAATAGCAGGAGACTAGACTCAGTAACTCTGGTGGTCCTTTCCAGTGTTGTATTTCTGTGGAGAGCTTAATCCTCTTCTGTATAAGTCATTCCATACTTGCCACCCCAAGAAGTAGGTTACACTGCACTATCTCTTCCTGAGCTCTAAATTTCCTAATCCTCTCCTCAGCCCCATAGAGGGAGGGCCACTTGCCTAATGCTTTGCTCACTTTTGTGAGCAAATTGTCTGGGAGGAGAAGGGGAAGGAAAGGAGCAGGAGGAATCTGATCTGGCCCCATTTACTTGCCGTTACAACTGCTCAAACTGTTTTGACTTACCACAATGAAATGTTATTTTAAAATCCATCTTTACAGATAAAATTGATTTTCACTTACATTTTTTAGTTCTTGGTAAAATCTGGATTTTTTTTTTTTTAATGCTGCTGTCCCTTTCTCTCCTTCCCTCTCTCCAGTCCTGAATACCAAAGTGCAAAAACCCAGAACATCCTGACTCCTTAAACTGCACATTGCTGACACGAGTAAAGGTTAACCTTATAACTTGGGGATGTTTTGGGAAAAGAATTTAAGAAAAATAGATGAAGATCTATTTCTTCTCAAAACTTGCAGAACTAAAATCTCATTTCAGAAGAGTTATAAAATCTGTACTGTACTAAGACAGATTACATCCTTTAGACAATTACTGGCATTCCCTACACAGGGAAGTGAATGGCGTTGTATAGAAAAGGAGGTAATTCGCTGTTTTTCCAGAGCAAGAAGACAAAAGGAAGGTGTAAGAATTTCGAGCAGTTTATCATGTGAAAATAATGAGAAGAGTGTCCTCTCCACAGACCTGGCTCTGTGGGCTAGGGACCACAGCTTGGAAGCCTTCACCTGCAAACGTTCTCTTGGGAGAGTTTGAGAACTACATGAAATCCTGATCATATTGAAATCAGTGAGAAGTTTTGGCACTGACATCAATGAGGTTAAAGTTTTATCCCTTTTATTTTACAGTTGTTCTGTGTTCATAAAGTGCAAGGTATGTACTTTTTACTGTGGTTGCACATGAAAGCAAGCCTAGAGAGTTATGTATGTACCTATTGAAAAAAAGGTGTACAGTTTCTCCCTTAATATGCCACAGGATTTGTTGATGGGATATGAGCTAAAGGAATAAATTATTAAGAGACTACTGGCACTGGGGTACTGCAAATGGAAAAATATGTATAGTTAGGACCAGATGTTAAGCTAGAGTTTCAAAATTAATATTCTGTATGTAGGATGACTATGGAAGCTGAAAGACTTAAGCAAAATGCAAACCTTCCAGGGGAGATGAAAAACTCAGGCTTCACCACTGAAAACTGGAAACTCTTCTCACAGGGAAGGCTTTCTACCTGTGAAATGGAGATAACAGCATTCCTCTTCTTTCTTTTCTTTGCTAGTCTCTTCTGCCCAGAGACTATTAGTAATAATGTATTTATATATGTGTTATAATGATCTGTTTGTGTGAACTTACAATAGTACCAACAAGAATTCACTGATATTGATCAAGGAAGAAGTTCTCTTTAATGTATCTCCCAAAGAAAAATTAAAGTGACTATTTTTGAAGTACAGTAAATTGATCAGATATTTCTCAGTATCTTACTGTGCTTCATCCAGTATTTTAATGAAAGAATAGGGTATTTCTCATTACAGTGCCAAAACTGCAGAATTGAGAGAAGTGAATTGCTGTTGTTATGGGAAACTGCTTCAGGTCAATTGTTTTGAAACAGAACTGGCTTCTTTCATGGATGCTGCACATATGGGAAACCAGCCTGGCCCCAGGATGGCCTACTGCCTGCAACACAGGCTTCCCTAATGATGGTGTGTGTGCCTTTGACACGCCCTTTGTCATCTGCACTCTTTCAGTCATTCCTTCTCTAGGATTTCCATTATTTCCCTTGTTTCTGATTTTGCTTTAATTTCACATCCATTTCTATCTTTTCTTTCCCTAGTATGGCCTCCAAAATCTGAGATTTGGTTGAAATGAATGCATGTGCTGTATGTGGACAGAACAGTCATCCATCCCTCTCCCTCACGTGCACATGCACACAGGCACAGAATGAGAGGAAGGTGGAACTAAAATCCTGATTTTTTACTTGAGAAAATTTACATCATTAAAACTAAAAGGCAGCCCTCTTACCTGCTTCTGCTGATGAATCCTTTATCTTTTCCACATTATCAGTTACAGAAGATAACATAAATCATTTATTAATACACCAATACTAGTATACTAATATTTAAAAATACAACCCAATGGTAGCCATGGGGGGGAAAAAAATCCTCATACAAACTTGCGTGCCAACCATGTCCTGCCCTAGAGTCAGCCAATTAAATTTTGTTCTGATGATGTAATTCTCATAACTTAATATCTTTGCCTAAGACTGTGATTTTGACTTAAGAACTAGTTTCTCTACCCACGCAAAGCACTTCAACTCCTTAGCTTGATCATGCTCTTGAATTAATCTAACATATTAAAAGTGCTTGATTTCTGATTATATCAAAGTTTGAAAGGTGGTAACGTTGTCTTCCCTGTTCCCCATTCACAGCACCTAAATGAAGTGTCCAGAATGCCAAAATTGTGTAGCAGTCAGAAGCTCCCAATGCACAATTTTTTTTTGGAAAGGGAAAGAGGCAATTTCTCTTTAATTGGGACAGCAACGCTTTTTTCCTCAAATGTCAACACCTAACATTGTGAGGAGACAAAAAAATAATGGGGCTACCATACAGTAAATAACTGTATGTGATATTACAGTTTTACAGAGCAAGAAATACTTTGCTTGTGCTTCACTTGGCTTTTGCTTTATGAGACAATAAAGTCCTCTGGCAAATAAATGCCAGATCCTCAGCCCAAGGGAGTGGTGGTGCTTCTCAGAAGACTTTTTCAGGGCTTGTTTATTGCCTCATAAACTCAAAGGCAAATGAAGTTGCTATAATGTTACATTTTGCATATGAATTATGCCTCCCCTGTCCATCTGCAGTTATGCATACCTATTATTGCCTGGGTTTCTTTCCCTTCTGTCTGTCCTCCTTTACATTTCTACCTGCAGATGTTGTGCTAGGTCGGACTACTAGCCCAAAATGTATGGGAAATATCACTACTGCTAACCCTAGGTATTTATAAGTCAGGCACCAAAATTGTAAGATGCAAACAGAAATCAGCGCATGCTGGATATGTCTTCTGGAATCTGAGCTGATATGTTATATCTGGGACATGTTTTTATGTTTTTCTCTTGAGCTATGTGGACTTACAAGTATGCTGTGTGGAAAAAAAAAGAAAAGAAAATGGAGATTCTTAATGAAGTACCTTTACGGGCTCAGGCTTCAAATATACTGTGAGAGTTGGTAACACTGAACATGTCCTCCTAACTTCTGACAAGGAAAAATTTAAAGCCATGGATGACTACTGAAATGGACATGTTAGCCTTACTACAAAGTTGTCTATAGGGAAGCTAGAAAGCAGGCTGTTGAGCAAGTGAAACGGGTCATCCTGTAGCAGATGGATTCGCCTGTATGAATCTTGTGAAGCCACACGGAGCTCTCTCCCTGTAACTGCCTACAGAACACTTAACAAATGCAAGAAACAAGAAAGTAGCCACAATTATTTCAGGTGGTCCACAACTGTGACAAGATGTAATGAGATCATAGGATAATTCAGGCTGGGAGGGACCGTAGGAGGTCTCTAGTCCACTCCCCCACTCAAGGCAGCGTCAGACCAGGGTGCTCAGTTGGGTCTTGAAACCCTCCAAGGATGCAGACTGCACAGCCTTACTGGGTAGCCTATTCCATTGCTTGGCTGTCCTCAGGGTGAAAAACTTTTCCTTGTATCTACTCTGAACCTTTTTTCTTTCTATATATGTCCTTTGTCTTCCACCCTGCTGTGATACATCTCTGGAAGGAGTCTTGGCTCCATCTTCTTGATTAACTGCCTTATAGATATTGAAAGACTGCTATTAGGAGATGAAACTGAGCAAAGGGAAATTTAAGCCCACTTCTGTTATTTTTCTTTTTATCAGTGAGGGCTGTGAAGCTCTGTATCCCATTGCCAGAATAAAATCTGGATACTGAGAATATGCTTTAAGAAATAATTCTGCATTGACACCAAAGGGGAGGAGACAATTTCTGGTTATGTCCTTGATATCATATGATCCAGTTAATGTTTTAGGGAGTGTGACCTGATGGAATTACATCCTGTGAAGATTAGAAGCACTTCTTTATCCACCCATGCCAGATTAATCCTGAACTTCTTCTGGTCAATAGTTTGCAATTATGTTAATGCTATTTATGACGATTTCATTATGGGAACTCTTATGAACTGTGGAGTATAGACCTTCATAGTCTATTTTGTTAAAAAAACTTGTCGAGAGATGAAATGCAAATGCTTTTATTCCCTCCACTACTCAGCTCTCCCTGGTCCGCTTCAATCTTCCACGCAGTTACAGTTAAGATTCAATGCTTATTTTTTTCATAGATATATGTTAAATGTGGGAAAAGTGGGTGATCCACATGTTATTTTATGAATATTGCAGGTTCATTGGTTTCTTTTATTGCATTTGTGTTGGGGTGCTGATATGGTAGCAAAGGGGCTCAGTGGCCAGTGAGTTGCCCTGCCTTCTACAGATGTATCAGCTGACCCTGATAGACTATTAGGTAAAACAGGTGTTTCTGCACTACTTGATGAGAGATAACCTGTATCCTATTGCTCCTTGATTCCCTTTGTTGAGATTAAACAAGGCTGCATTTGAAAGAGGGCAGAAGGGGGTTCTGCTGGGGCTGGAGTCTGAGTGGGGGCTTGCTGGGGATGTGTGGTCGGTCNTTAATGTTCAGACTCTCATATGTGAACAGAATAAAGTAGTGGCTTCTTTTATTGTAAATGTACTTTATGTTATTCTTAATTAACTAGGAATTTAAAACATTCTGTGGCTGTTTTGCAAGACTGCTATGGTCAATTATATTTCAATTCCTATTCTTATCCCATGTCAATTAGTAGTTTAGCAATAAAAAACCTATTTATTTTCCTACCCCTGCAGTATGTTGCCTTTCTACCACAGATCCATGTTTACATGTTCCTTGGAGATTGACCTTGTCAAAGAGCATAATTAAAGAATAAAATTTACAGTATTCTTTCCTGAAAGCAGGCTAATTTATATACTACATAAAGATTGCTTTCTATGCTTTAAGTATTTTTCTGTGAAGTAGTGTAAAAAGATCTGCCTTATCAAATCTGTGTGTGTGTGGGTTTTTTGTTTCTTTTTGCGTTTTTGTTTGTTTGTTTGGTTTTTTGTTGTTTTTTTAGTGATTAGAGCTCCCATCCCAGGTGGGATTGACCTGTGCTGAAGTCCCAGCTTGGTCTACAGGGATTCAAATGTTGATGTTCTGTAATGGCTTGTTTAGAAGTGTGTGGGGTGTTTTTTCTTTTTGCCTCCACTGAGCCCAAAGCAGAGTTTAAGAACAAATGCAGTTCTCCCTCCAGTATTTCAGGGCCTTTGTCTGGGTTGGTAAAGAGGGACTATTATTTTTAAATGATGGGCTTTAGATTAAAATATAAAAAACAGATATCTACTGGTTACTCTTCTCCCATGTGCTTTAACTTTTATCTATTAAAAAAAATCACAACCCAAGCCCTTTTGTTAACCATTGTTCTTACCAATTAAAACTTTCAGTTATTGCAGCTGAATGGCTGATCATGATCAAGTGTAATGGGGAAGGCTGTAGCTGGGCTCAGAATGTTAGTACAGCTGCTATTAAATATATTTAACTTGTACATGCAGGGGAGTCAGAAATCCATGGCTGATCCCTTTGTTTTCACCTCAGTGAATCCTAAAGATCAGTGTTAGCAGTGAATACCTGTTAATCCATTGCTGCCAGCTGGTAAAGCATCCATGAATAATGGAAGATTATAAGCAACTCGCCCTTTTCCTGAGAGCATTTATGTATATTCACTCAGAGGTAGTGCCAGTTAGGACTGGCACAGTTGTCCTTTGTAATGAAACTCTCGACCTAGGAAAACTATATAGAGAGCTGTAGGAAGGTGATCTCTAATAACATGCAAGTCACTGTAGCTCTCCGCAATTTGTGCGTGACTGCTGCAGCTCTGACTTCTCAATTTTAAATTCATACAAGTGGCTATATGGCAGAAAAGGTTATCTGATGTCTGCCTAATGCCCTGTGTATTTAGTGTTTTGTATGGCAGGGCTCTAGGAATCGCAACGAATCAGCTTCAGAGATTGCTCAGCCTCTGATGTCTGTTTACTTTCTCTCCATCATGTTAACACTGTACTGTAATTAGTCATACTGTATGCACACCTATCCAGCTCATGGGAGACTGCCACGCTGTCACAGGAGATTAGCAGTTGGCTAATAGGCTGTTTAGTTAACTAATGGACAAAGGGAAAAAAATCCTCTGTGTTACAAGGAAGGGGAATTTCGGGTCCCTCTCCTTATTAATATAGTAAAATGGTATATTGATAATGACAAAATCTGAGGGCTAATATGCAAGAAAAAATAGGAAATAAAAACATGTTTTTATCATGTGAGCAAATATGTGGACTCTTAACACATGGTAAAAACCTACCAGAGAAAAGGCAGTGCTTAGTTTAACATGAATTAGCTAACAAAACTCTCTAAAGAACCTGAAAAGGGATTGTTATATGTATATATCTTAATGAGTACATCGCAGACTTAGGTCTAGTAGTTAGTCACTGCATCAAAGCTCAGTTGAGTAGTAATTTCTGGGCCA
Organism: Pelecanoides urinatrix; assembly: GCA_013400755.1. Lineage (NCBI taxonomy): Eukaryota > Metazoa > Chordata > Aves > Procellariiformes > Procellariidae > Pelecanoides > Pelecanoides urinatrix. Next base: position 315 of record VZTQ01004254.1, on the reverse strand, counting down.
TAAGTGGTATTTAAAGAAATAAGGAACTGATGTATATCCTCAACTTCATTTACAATTAATTATCTGCAAATATTTCCATTACCTTTGAACATTCTTTTTGCCTTTACCTGCAGTGAGGATTATAGATTTTGTTTTTAAATATAAGCATAAAGAAGGACCATTAAGAATCAGTAATGACAATATGACTGTAGTGTCTTAAACAGTAGTTTCTAAATATGTGTATAAGGTAGGGACTTAATTTAATAGGAATTTGTAATTTTTCCTTGCACACGACTACCCACACCTTCTCCTTCTCCCTGCCTCCAGCCCCCTCCC
>VZTQ01004253.1:31792-57801 GCA_013400755.1 Pelecanoides urinatrix | reverse complement strand
TTAGCTGTTTTACTTCTGATAACTTTCCTCTCTAATGTAAGTAGGGCTGATATTGTTTTAGCTTCTGCATATCAAATTATTTTTAGTCATAATTCTCTACAGTTTTATTTCTTTATTATTGCACTGCAAAGACAGAAAACAGGAAAAAGATGCCCACTAGTCCTCCATATTGTCATAGTGATCCAAGTTATGGATGCAATTTAAGAACACTTCATACAGCTTTCACCCATATCTTTCTATTGCACAGATATGTGTGTTCTCCTGTTCCCCTGTTCTCCTTTTCTCTGCAAGCCATGCTAAATCTATGACTTTAACAGCCAGTCTCATCACAATCATCGTGATTTACCTGTTTCTCTTTTCTTATAGGAAATGCTTTACATTGCTATAGGTAACCTGGTGATGGTTCAGATTTATAAAACTTCATTGTTGATTCTCAGTATGTCTGCATGACTATACAGAATTTGAACCCAGTGACTTGAAGAATCAGATAAAATTAAGATAAATACCTGTGGAATCAATAAAGATGATCTGTTTTGGTCTATTTAGTGATATTATAGCTCTGTTTTAATTTCAGTGTTACCTGGCTCAAAACCAAGATTAAGTGATTTAATTCTTAAGAAGGAAGTAGTATTTTTTTTTTTTTTCTTCTTTTTTTCCAGGGAGATGCACTTTTCTGTGTATTGTGTTAGATAGACGTTTCTGCTGACACTTAATATGAATTGTTCAATTAAAAAGATATGAAACCTGCCCTACAGAATGGACAAACTAAATTCAGAGCTCATGCAAATAAGTGTATGGAGATGATAAGGTTATTTACCCAGCAATGCATAGTGAAAACAGTAGATGTTTACTGTATTTATTCACTAACTTGAGTGGCAAGTTTCTTTTGGGTAGATTGACAAAATTGAGATGACTTAAAATTAAAACATAATAGATATGCAATAGGCTATTTCAATCCATTTGATTCTGACTGAGAAGAAGGCTGAACTTTTAACGTTTGTCATGCTCTTGAACAAATGGAATAAAAATTTAGCTAAATATATGGTCATTAATGAATATAAATTAATATAAATACAAATTGAACACACATTTTCATATGGATGAAAAATTATAAAAAAAATGTTTTGCTCTAATGCTTAAAGCAGCTTTTTAAGAAGAGTGAGAAGTTACTCCATCACAGACTTGGTTATAGAAAAGTATAATATTTATCAAAGTATGAAAACATTGTGGTGACATCTTGATTCTGGTAACTATTGATAAATACAGGTTTTGAAGAGATGGCTAATATATATTCCTAGTAGTTACTACTCATAATGTTCATTTTAAGACTAGCATCACCCAAACAATGAAAGGGATATGTTAAGTCATTTCTTTAAAATTTAGAACAACATACTGTTGTTCTCTGTTCTTAACCAGAATATAGTAATAAACTACACAGATTTTTTTTCCCTTTCTGTTGGCTTATTTCTGCTAGGAAGGGAGATCATCTCTAGTCTCTCTCTTCTCCAGCCTTCATTCAAATCATTAGACTGCATATTCTCCACAAGAAAGAAGAATATACTGGATTCTTGTTCCTTTTATGTGCCATGAAGTTACCCATCATTTGTAAGATGAAGAAAAATCCTAAATCAGAAGAGAACGAGGCCAAGCCTGAGGTGCATTATGCAGTTGTACTAGTAAAGAATTCTTTTGACACAATTTTTGATCAAAAAAGCACAGCTTCATCAAAACTGAACCAGTTTCTAGACAGCTCTGAAATATTTTTAAAACATTGCTAGTTGAAAACTGCTTTTCAATTTAAAATGTAATTGGTGGAATAAAATTATATATTCCACATAAGAAAAGAAAAAATTTTGGTTTGTCTATAATTAGGAGACAAAATTCAGATTAATAATACAATGATACAATGACAGCCAAAGGTGACTCTTGAACAGGTCATAAGCATTAATACTGCGGACATAACTGCTCTGTGATATTCTGCATCATGATAAAAAATTTCTGAAACAGCATACAGATAACATAGCTGCTTAAAGCTTTCAAGGGTAACATCTGAACACAATATTTATCGAACTATGTGATAACATTTAAGCGAAACCCAGTCTGAAACAGGTTTATTCTGAATTCAAAGTGAACTTCAGAATATATTGTCAATTAATGAAAAAATCCTTCATTTGCTTCTTTAGAATTTATTGTCTTAAAAGATTTGCTTACAGATGAATGTTTTAGTGAATATAAAGAAGACATAAATTTTTCAGACATTCAGAAAGTCCAATGATGTAACATACCTTATCTGTCTTTGGAACCTTTTTATCATCATCATGATAATCAGAGGTCCCACGAAGTTTTCGTTTTTGAATCCTGTTTTCATAGAATTATAGAATCATAGAATGGTTTGGGTTGGAAGGGACCTTTAAAGGTCATCTAGTCCAACCTCCCTGCAATGATCTTCAACTAGATCAGGTTGCTCAGAGCCCCATCCAACCTGACCTTGAGTGTTTCCTGGGATGGGACATCTACTACCTCTCTGGGCAACTTGTTCCAGTGTTTCACCACCCTCATCGTAAAAAAATTTCTTTCTTATACCTAGTCTAAATCCATCCTCTTTTAGTTTAAAACCATTACCCCTTGTCCTATTGCTACAGGCCATACTAAAAGGTCTGTCCCTATCTTTCTTATAAGCCTCTTTTAAGTATTGAAAGGCCATAATAAGGTCTCCCTGGAGCCTTCTCTTGTCCAGGCTGAACAACACCACCTGTCTCAGCCTTTCCTCATAAGAGGTGTTCCATCCCTCTGATCATTTTTGTAGCCCTCCTCTGGACCCGCTCCAGCAGATCCGTGTCTTTCCTGTTCTGAGGCTCCAGAGCTGGATACAGTAGACCAGGTGGGGTCTCACCAGAGAAGAGTAGAGTGGCAGAATCACCTCCCTTGACCTGCTGGCCATGTTTCTTTTGATGCAGCCTAGGATATGGTTGGCTTTCTGGCCTGCAAGAGTACATTGCCTAATCATGTCCAGTTTTTCATTCACCAGTACCTCCAAGTCCTTCTCAGCAGGGCAGCTCTCAAACTCTTCATGTCTGTATTGGTACTGGGGGTTGCCCTCAACAGGTGCAGAACCCTGCCCTTGGCCTTGTTAGACCTCATGAGGTTCACATGGGCCCACTTCTTAAGCTTGTGCAGGTCCTTCTGAATGGCATCCCATCCCTCAGGGGGTTTTCATACCTTCTGAAGCATATTTGAATATATAGAGACAGATCAAACTGAAGGACAACTTAAGAAGGTTAAAAGTCTCTTACCATCTTAGAACCTCCATTTAAATACTATTTATTATCTGTACTAATTGAAATATAATAGCATTTCTAGAAGGAGAATAACTTATTAATAATAGGTGAAAACTGCTTACAAAGTTTTTATGGTACCATAAATATTCATTTTGCTGTTATTGTAACATTTGTATTGAAAAATTCTGAACATTTTGTATTGAAAAATTCTGAACATCAACAAGCTGCTTTTTCAGCATGTCCCAAATATGATCAGGTACAACACGAAATTGGGAAGGGGGAAAAAACCAACAACATGGNACTGGGGCACAATCACTTCCCTGGTCCTAGCCGGCCACACTATTTCTGATACAGGCCAGGATGCCTTCTTGGCCACCTGGGCACACTGCCAGCTCATGTTCAACCAGCTGTCAATCAGCACCCCCAGGTCCTTTTGTACTGGGCAGCTTATGTGCATGACTGAAGTTTTCTGAAGGTGACAAAGGATCTTGGTGCTGGTAACTTGAATGCTGCTTGAACAAGAAGGAAAATACTAACAGGAGAAGGAAGAAAAATGTAGAAGTCCACTCTGTGTCTAACGTGAGGGACTGCACAGGAGGCACAGTCACATGGACAGCGAGTACTTATTAAAGTCGTATAAAAGTGTGGACCCTAATCTTTTGCATCCAGGGGAAAGTCTTAATTTATAATAACAGTTTGTAAGAAAAGGTTGTCCAAATGCAGAAAAGTATAAAATCATAGCTGATACTTCAGGTGCTTCCTCTATGCTCGGAGGAATGCAGTTAAGAACTTCCTAGCTTGGAAATCAGGCATAGCTACAACGGCTGGACAATTTAGGGGCAAATCACAGGAATCATAGGGATTTGGTGTGGTGAATATTTTGCTGCATTCAAGAGTGCAGAATTCTGTGTTAAAATATAAAGCATATATAGGTGATGATATAACAGAAATGTGTAATTATTCCATGGTGAAAAGCTTAGACATTTAAAGAAGTGGTAAAAATGGAGAGTGAAGAGGTAAAAGTAAACAATGAAGTATTTGTGAATATTTTGGCGAACAATGAAGCTGAACAGAGAAACTCCCATTGGTTTTTGCAAAATTAACATAGGAAGATATATATTGGCTGGGGAAATATTTATGGAAAACTGTTATCAGATTAACTAGCAGAGTTCCAGTCTGATTTATGACAATACTTGGGTGCAAAATTCAATGATTAAATAAGATAAATATGTGATGTACTGTATTCAGGTGTAAAGCATCGTTTTTTTCTTTCTTTTTTTATTCCCCAAAGTCCCCTGTTCTTTCCAGTTCTTACAGGTTCTCTCTTAAGTTGTTTTTGACAATATTGTCACCATTCATGTTGTCACCATGGCATAGTATACCACTAGTAACACCTTTTCCTATCTTTCTCTGTGTTTTGTCAAACACAGCTTGCAACAAAAATGCTCCATAGCTGTACATATACATATGTAGGTTTTTCTTCAAGTATTTATTTTTTCTTAAACAGGACAAGTCAACAGGGAGATGGAAGGCCTACTGTTATGTACAGCTGTCATAAGACTGAATCATGAAATTTTCATTTGGATCCTCCCAGATGGACATTTTAAAAATGTACTTAAAAATTTAACTACATTTTTAATGAATAAAATAATCATGCTGGAAGAGTCTTCCTAGTTGTCATTTAAGCCACTCAGCTTGACAAAAAATGTAATTTCATAATTTAAAAAAAATACCCGTCTTAAACTTCCTTCTTCAGAAACTGTTATAGGCTCATGATTAAACCATTGGAAAAGTACAATAAGGAACACATACCATCCACACTAGCTCTTGAAGTCTTTCTGGAATATGTAGTAAACAACATATGTTTCAAAACAACAATTTGTGCTGATATGTGTTTACAACACTCCAGAAAAAGACTCTGTGACACTTAACTCTCTCTCCCCAAAGAGACATTCCTCAAAATCAGCATGCAACTGAGGGGAAATGTAAGCCTCAGTTTTAGCTAGGGTGGGAAGGAGATAACTCTATCTTTTAGGGCTCTGAATCTTGGGAAAGGTATCTTTTAACCTGTTTTCTTTAAACACTGCTAAAATAATTATTGACCTCTTACCTCCCACAGAAAGTGTTTTAGTCACCAGATCATAAAAAGAAAAAAAAATTATCCTCTCTGAGGAGTCATGTTATTGTTGGAAAAGAAACAAAGGCTCGGGAGGTTAGAGAAAACCAGATGACATTGGAATTGCCAGGAAGAAGTAGAAGAGAGCAAAAGAGAGAGACTAAACAGGTAATTTTTAGTGTACTTTCATGTACAGAAGCCCAATACAAAGGTATTTCATACTTGATTACTTCTTTTTGGGACCCATCATGATATTTATTCCCTCTACTCACTGTAGTACAATTAATGCTGGATTCTGAGCATATCCCTTTCACAAAGATGTAAACTAGATGACAGATATTTGATGGAAAAAAATATTTTAACAGAAGATATAATAAGACAGAAATCTAGCCAGGTTATTTTAAATTAAAACTTCATTTAATTGTTATGTAAAATCTTTCAGTATGTTTTGACGATGCTTAGCTTATTTGAAAATCTCCTGAATTTATTGCTTTACTTCTTAAACTAAAGATGTCAAATGTTGGTTTATTTTGTGATTAATGTTATCATCATCCTTTAATTTCCATCCTGATCCTGACAAAACACAGAATTGAAAGCAGTAAGTCTAAGAAAAGAAGAAAAAGTTCAAGTGTTTACACAAGGTAATAAGTAGTTAAAGGTATTGAAAGCAAGTGATAACGTGGACTTTTATTGCTTTTAGGATAACTAGCATGAATCTCAGTTTAAATGTTGGTTTGGAGTGTTGTTTGTTTCCCTTCCCTTCCCTTCCCTTCCCTTCCCTTCCCTTCCCTTCCCTTCCCTTCCCTTCTCTTTTCTTCTCCTTTTTTAAATATTCATTCCTGGTAATAAGAAAACCAGAGTGATGATGAACTCCATATAAATGACATTTCATTATTGTAATTCCCAAAGACATTTTAAGCTAATGCATCTTACTGTTTAATGCATGTCAGTACTAAAAAGAAACTATAATAATCCTTTGGTATGATCGTTTACCATCTGTCTCTGTCATCACCCTAATTGCATTGAACGATCTCATCTCCTGACAAATTAGGTCAGGTACAAAAAACCTGTGTATCTTACATGTTCATTTTCATAAATGCTAATCATTCAACATAGGGATGAAGAATGGGCTTGTCACCATTGAATATGCATTGAGAGTAAATATCAGAAGGTAAGAAACACAGTTGCTGAATGCCGATTTAACAGGGTTAAGTCTCTGGCTTTTATTGTCAATAAATAACAAGAACTGCTGCTGCATTCTATGCCTAGCTTTAAGTCTGCTGTGGCATTGTAATGACTGACAACTGCAATGTTAGAAAAGCTAAAATAAAGAAAAAGAAGTTTTCTAGTAAGTTTCTGGCCTAGGATGTATATGTGAGAAAAAGTTGATAAAAATAAATTATAATAATCATATGTGCCACGATGGCAAAAAGATAGTTTTATTAGTCAGGTATGCAAAAGCAGCATACTTTATTTGCGTGGATTGTTTTTTTTTATACCTTATCCTGTCATGTCCTTTCTACTGTCAACACCTGGTAGGTTGGCTTTGTAGCTTTGTTTCTACTGTGACAGAAGCTTTTAGACATTATAAGTTAATGTTTGGAGTACATATTGACATCATTATATGTGCTATGCTGTCCTTGTCTCTACTGATACCAGAGTTAATTCAAAATTACACCAGTGAATCCTGCAAAGCAGTAATTCAGATTTACATTGATCAGACACCGGCTGTCAGTGCCTGATCATAGCATGGGTCTTAGAAGCTAGAGAGAAACTGAAGACAGACAGTCTGTCTTACAATCTGTGCGGTGGTCTCTGATGACATAGTTCACTCCAGGTTTTGCACCAGCTCCTGCCACTGCAAAGGAACCTGTGGCCAGTGGCACCATGTGTTGCACATGTAGTATAATTGCAAAGTTTTTGGCAGCCCTGTTAGGTGACATGTCCTTTCAGGACTCTCTTAGGTCCAATTGCACCTCAGGGAATCTGTCACCCTGTATCCCATACAGCTGGTATGCACACCTTTAGCTAACCCCTCAGGTCTCCAAAATCCGTTTAGAGCCTATGGTAAATGAGCCAGACCAGGCCAAAGTGCTTGATCTCTACCTCACCACTCTAACACTCATAGAATCACAGAATCAAAATGGGTGATGTTGGAAGAGACCTTTGGAGTCCATCTGGTCCAACTCTGGGATTGCTGAAGGCCAGGCTTGCTTGTAAAGTCAGAGGCAAAGAAGGTATTCAGTACCTCAGCCTTTTTCATATCCTGTGTCACCAGGCCTGCTGCCACATTCAGCAATAGGCCCACATTTTCTCTACTCTTCTCTTTTCCACTTATGGATTTAGAGAAGCCATTCTTGTTGCCTTTGGCATCCCTTCCATTCTTGTTGTCTTCGGCATCCCTTGCCAGTTTCAGTTCCAGGTAGGTTTTGGCTTTCCTAGCCATGCATTCTCCTGCATGCTCAGAAAGTCTCTCTATAATCCTCCCAGGTTACTTATCCCTGCTTTGACCTTCTTTATACTTCTTTTTTACGTTTAAGTCTTGTTAGGAGCCCTTTGTTCATCCGTGTAGGTCTTCTGACATTTTTACCTTATTTTCTGCTCACTGGGGTAGACTACTCTTGATAAAGCCTTGTTAAATACTCTTGTTAAAGCCTGCACAAGCTTTCACATCCACAACCATTTTTTCCTTGTTTGTGAGTACCATGTCCAGCAGAGCACATCTCTTTGTTGGCTCCTCTGTCATTTCCATCAGGAAGTTTTCGTCAATGCTCTCCAGGAAACTCCTGGATTGCTTATGCCCTGCTGTGTTGTTCCTGCAGCAGATAACAGGGTGGAGGAGGAGGACCAGGGCCTGTGAACATGAGGCTACTTCTAGCTGTCTCTAGAAGGCATCATCCATTTGTTCTTCCTAATCAGAAAGCTTATAGCAGACACCCACTACATTGTCACCCATACTGGTCTTACCTGTGAATCCTTACCCATAGGCTTTCAGATGGTTCCTCATCCATCCCCCAGCAGAACTCCATGCATTCCAGCTGTTCACACATAAAATGCAACTTCCCATCCTTTCCTTCCTAAAGAGCCTGAATCTCTCCATTGCAGCACTCCAGTCACATGAGCCATTCCACTACATCCCTGTGATCCCAGCAAGACTGCAGCCCTGTAACTACACACAGATCTCTAATTCCTCATACTTATTCCCCGTGCTGTTTACATTAGTGTGCAGGCACTTCAAAGAGGCACTCCAGCATGCTGATGTCCCAGAACAGCCTGTTTTGGTCTTGGGTTTTGTTTTGTTGTTTTTTTTTCCAATAATGGTGCCTTGTAGTCACTTCACATTTACTTATATGTGAATACTTGAGGTCACCCCTCCTAAGCCCAGTTTTGTTGATTTTGTGTTCCCTTTCATTCACATTGCTCCAGGTTCTTCGCTTGTCAGCTCTGTCCATCACTCCATCAATAGGCTGCTGGTAACACTCCCCCTGCCCTCATTCCCACTTTAAAACTCATCTTACCAGATCAGCCATGCTGGTGGCAAAGATACCTTTGTCCCACTTAGTAAGGGGGATCCCGTCTCTCCCAAACAGACATTGATGCTCAAGCAGCATCCCACAATCATAGAAACCAAAACCCTGTTGCTGATACCAGCTCTGCAACAATTGTCGACACACAGCGTCAATACCTTCTTCTTAATAACTCTTTCCTTTCACCAGCGGGATTGAGGAAAACACCACCTGGGTCCCATCACCCCTAGGGTTCTGTAGTCTATTTTGATATTGTCCAGGTTGCTCTTGGCAGTATCATTGGTGCCCACAGGAAAGAACAACAGGAGGTAGTAGTCAAAGGATTGGACGGACCTTGGCAGTCTCTCCACAACACCCTGGGTCTGGGCCCTGGCAAGCAGCAATCTAGTGCTGTTGTTCACTGTTGCAGAGTACTGTTGATTTGTGCAGAAAAAGTAACCAAATTTCAGTGCTGGGTGAAATGATTACTAGGTAGCTCATCAATCAGTGTGAGAGTTTGGGTAAAAGGCACTGCAATGTGATAAATAGTTTTTCACTGTAACCTTGACTTTCAATCAAGGCAGTAGAAGTAGGAAGAGACTGCAACTTCATCAGAAAGATTTGATATACTGTATTACAAAACATTGTAGTACAGTGCAAATAATAAAAATTAGTTTTTCTTATTGTCATGCCTCCAAAACCTCCCATCAATCTTTTGTTTCTGCAGCAGATCTCTTTTCTAGGTTATCAATTTGATTTCTCAACCCATTACAGTCTTTAGTATTCTCAGTTAGAATAATGCTCCGTACATCAATCAATTTGCTTGAGAGATCATATTTCTCTTAAGCTTTTTTATCATAGTGAACCAGTTTCTTCTCTGATGACTTCAGAATAACCTTCAGTAATGGTGAGTTAAAGGCAAGTTTCTTAGTAGCCAAGATACTCAGGAAGGTGTTTAAAGCCACAGAAGAACAGTAAACCCCTAACACTCAGGAGGCATGTTGCCTCAGGATGGTGCAAAGGGCTGTGAGTACTCTTAATTTGCTGAGCAGTGAACAGGTGCTGTCCCTGGACCTGCCTGTGAGCAAAGGTTTGTTATGGAAATGAATTCTCAGTCATTGGAGTCTGGGCAAGAGATTCATCGTTTCTCGACTAGATATTGGTGACCTAATGCCAATTGTCTATAAATTGAAAATAGCTTTTGGGAATATATTCGCTTTCTGGCCCTATTAGAGAAGTGCATTATTAAAAATATTTATGGACAGAGCTTTTCAAGGGTTATGTCTGCAGCTGGAAAATTTTGCTGATTCTGCTATTTTTACTTTTCAGATCAAACCATTCAGATTTTTTTTATGCCAGGATGTTAATCATTTAATGACAATGCTAAGTAAAAGAGTAAAGAGGGAGGAGGTCTGAATCCTTGCTACTTGCACAATCACACTAGCTCATGTATGTTTGAAAGAAAGTTGAACATTAAAGGAATGGGAAGAAGAATCTATAGGGCTAACATTTAATATGATTATGCTTTACTTACCGTAATCTTGCCTAAAAGTTCAGTAAAATAGTCTTTGATTTCTCCATTTCATTACACTTGTCGTGGTTTAACCTGGCAGGCAGCCAAATACTATGCAGCCGCTCACTCACTCCCCCGACCCCCAGCAGGACGGGGAGAGAATCGGAAGGATAAGAGTGAGAAAAACTCATGGGTTGAGATAAAGACAGTTTAATAGAACAGGAAAAAGGAAAATAATAATGATAATGATAAAATATACAAAATGAGCGATGCACAATGCAATTGCTCACCACCCGTGCTGACCGATACCAAGTAGCGATCGGTACTTCCTGGAACACGCCTACCATTCATATACTGAGCATGACGTCACGTCGTAGGGAATACCCCATTGGCCAACTGGGCTGACTGTCCTGATTATGTTCCCTCCTGTCTTGTGTACCTAGCTCAGTCAGCAGGCATGGGAGCTGTCCTTGGACTAGGAGGGTACTTAGCAACAGCTGAAAACATCAGTATGTTATCAACATTCTTCTCATACTAAATCCAAAACACAGCACTAGGAAGAAATTTAACCCTCTCCCAGCCAAAACCAGGACACACTGTATCTTATAATGACTTTATTTTTCCTGTTCTTCTAACACTGTCCATGACTAGCCATTTGCTAAAATGGAAGAGTGACTGGTGATTTCTGTTTCTTACCTTCAAATATATTGGTAGGCTACTTTTTGGAGAGTTATTACTTTCTGAAGGTCATGCTCCAGAAAGAATGCCAGACCCCATAAACTTTTGTCAGTTCAGTCTGCACCTCTGTAGTAATTTTCCATGGTAAGGTGTTGCCCTTTCTAAGCAAGAAGATGGCCAGCTGTAAGGAGGAGACAGTGACTCTCAGCTCTTCCTGCTTGCTTGCAGGGTCCTGAAACATTAGCCTGAGGGATCATGGATGTTTTCAGGCAAGAGTATAGATATGCAGTTCACGGCTTCAGTCTTTCTATATGCTTTTAAACCTATATTAAGGCAATAAGAATGACTTTCTGAAAGGCAAAATTTTAGTACCTCATCATCTACAGGAAATTGTAAAAGCTTTGTTTTGATAGGGAAGTGGGTATGTGTAATATCAGGCTTAAATAGCAAAAACATTACAAGATCTTGTAACTTTTATGAATACATTCAATTTTTCTGTGAAGTATTTGAGAGAGAAAATTAATCCACCTTTAGTACTTAATGCTAATATCTCAATGTGACTTGTAGCGCCGATGCTTGATCACTGATGCTAACATAGTAGAATTGGAGATAGAAACATAAAGCTTTGCTTTGCTGTTTACTCATACAACCTAGAGCAATTATTGCTGTAAATTTTGCTTTGAGACTACAGCAGCAGTGAGGAACAGCTCAGTTTGGTGCTAATCCTGAAAGGTGACTGATGCTTGTAAATCCCCTGGTGCACAGCAAGTGCCATTTCAGGATCTAGCCCTTTGGTCATGGTCAGCATCTCAAATGATGCGAGATAAATTTATCACTTTTCAAGATGGAGAAAGGCATGTGTATTCAATTAAGGGAGGCAGTTGTTTTAGAAAAACTTTGTGGAACAGGACCTGGGGTAATTAACTTGTTTGTGAATTAAAATTAAGTTATTGAATAAATTGCTTTGAAATTTCAGAATGAAGCTGAGGTTAATGAATTTTTTATTGCAGATTGGAAAGAAATAATTGAAGGAATTGCTTTTGGTGTCTTGCAAAGGAACTTGTTCTAATTAATTTGGTTTTATTGCAAATAAGAATGAAATTAGTGATTTGGCTTTTTTTTAGGATTAGAGTGGAGTGGATTGGCTTGTTTTTAGGATCTTAAACATTGCTGAAAGGAATTAAATTATTAGATGAACTACCTTTGTCTCTAATTGATCTTAAATAATGAAAAGTTCTTTACCTTTGTTTCAGTGTGGAGAAGAATTACTGTAACTAAAATTATTGCTTTTGACTTTTTAGTAGAACAATATTAGTTTGGGCCTTGATTATAACTCAGGTAGTAGGGCCTTGATCCCAAAAACTTTTTTGATGAAACCCTCTCTTACAGTGATATTTGAGCTGTCAAAACTACATATCTATACTGTTGGCTATTGAAACCAGTGTGTTTATATGACCCTTTCTAATCTGAGACATCGAAAAGCTCCTCTTGAATAAGCTTGTTCATTTATTTTTACATATATTTTTCTTTCACGATACAGGACTCATGCTCCCCACATATAAAAATTATCTGTGATAAAAGGAACGCTCTCTGTAGACAGAATTGTCAAATTCTTCTTTCACCTAAATTACAGACATGGAGTCAGGTCTTTTCTCCCTGTCTCAGGACTTTCTAATAATCAATATATATAAAATAGACTTTCTGTAGAGAAAAAGGATTCCTAGGTGACAAATTCTTGACAACAGCTTTATACTGCTTACTTTATACAGGTAGTGGAGTTTCCAGTTGTGTAACTGTTCCTTGTGTATCTGTCACTGTTAGTTGAACTAGAGCTGTCTTTGTTGGATGAATTACAGAGTAGTACTCACAGTAATAACTTTTTAAAAGTGCTATATCATTACTATGAAAACAGTGTTAGAACAATATTCAAGACAGAAAAGAAACCCGAACTCTTCCCCATCTATCCCAGGATGAAAAAAAAAAAAAAAGAAGATAGCTTTTTCTGAAGTTCTGCAATGAATTTTTCTCAACTCAGTGAGAGTTTGGCTTCCCATTAACATAATCCTCATCCCTTATGGGTAGAAAACAAATTAAACAAAATATCTGCATCCAATTAACATAGCAATGAAAAGGAAACATATCCCACATGTGCAATGATCACCCTTGAAAATTGATAATTATGTTTCGTAACTATATTGTCTATTATGAGACTAAGAAAAACTGGAAATTATGTTCTTGTATGTATGTTTAATTAAGGCATCTAGCAGCTTTCAAAGAGAATGAGTTTTAATTGATATAAGCTCTTATAAGAAGTTAGGAGCCAAATGTTTTGTTGAAAGCAGAGATTGGAAAAAAAGATTTTAAAGCTTTCAGATATTTAGTTATTATTGACCACCTTCTATCTCATACTTATTAGCATACAAATATGGGCAGAGGCCAATAGCTTGCTCCTAATTCTTAGCCTTGGGTTCAGACATCCAGCAAACTTACTTCAGTTCTTAATTACCAATGCTGAAACTGAAGCTTCAATGTAGTATTGGGTTTGGTGACTCATAGAATCATAGAATCATTAAGGTTGGAAAAGACCTCTAAGATCATCAAGTCCAACCGTCAACCCAACATCACCATGCCCACTAAACCATGTCCCTAAGTGCCTCATCTACACATCTTTTAAATACTTCCAGGGATGGTGACTCAACCACTTCCCTGGGCAGCCTGTTCCAAGGCCTGACCACTCTTTCAGTAAAGAAATTTCTCCTAATGTCCAATCTAAACCTCCCTTGGTGCAACTTAAGGCCGTTTCCTCTCGTCCTATCGCTAGTTCCTTGGCAGAAGAGACCAATCCCAACCTTGCTACAACCTCCTTTCAGGCAGTTGTAGAGCGCGATGAGGTCTCCCCTCAGCCTCCTCTTCTCCAAACTAAACAACCCCAGTTCCCTCAGCCGCTCCTCATAAGACTTGTGCTCCAGGCCCTTCACCAGCTTTGTTGCCCTTCTCTGGACACGCTCCAGCACCTTCATGTCCTTCTTGTCGTGAGGGGCCCAAAACTGAACACAGTATTCCAGGTGTGGCCTCACCAGTGCCAAGTACTGGGGCACAATCACTTCCCTGGTCCTAGCTGGCCACTCTACTTCTGATACAGGCCAGGATGCTGTTGGCCTTCTTGGCCACCTGGGCACACTGCCAGCTCATGTTCAGACAGCTGTCAATCAACACCCCCAGGTCCTTTTCCTCTGGGCAGCTTTCCAGCCACTCTTCCCCAAGCCTGTAGCGTTGCCTGGGGTTGTTGTGGCCGAAGTTAAATCTCATACGGTTGGCCTCAGTCCATTGATCCAGCCTGTCCAGGTCCCTCTACAGAGCCTTCCTACCCTCAGGCAGATCAACACTCCTGCCCAACTTGGTGTCATCTGAAGTCACATTGACTTTGAAAAAATCTAAGGATTAATTTCATTGCTTCAGTTTATGGTTAATGTGGAAAGTTTTAGGCTTCAGGGAGATTACAGGAATGTGAATTTATGTTCTACATTTCCTGATGTTCTCATCCTTTTTCTGTCTCAGCACAAGAAAGGCATAGGCCTGTTGGAGCAGGTCCAGAGCAGCGCCACAAAAATGGGATGAAATACCACTCCTGAGAAGAAAGTCTGAGAGAATTGGGGTTGTTCAGCCTGGAGAAGAGAAGACTCCAGGGAGACCTTATTGCAGCCTGGCAGTACTTAAAGGGGGTTTATAAGAAAGATGGGGACATGTTGTGAGAGCACAAGGGGTAATGGTTTTAAATTACAACAGTCTGGATTTAGACTAGATACAAGGAAGAAATTTTTTACAATGAGGGTGGTGAAACACAGGAACAAGTTGCCCAGAGAGGTAGTAGATATCCCATTCCTGGAAACATTCAAGATCAGGTTGGATGGGGCTCTGAACAAGCTGATCTAGTTGAAGATGTCCCTGCTCATTGCAGGGGAGTTGGACTAGATGACCTTTAAAAGTAGCTTCCAACCCAAACTATTCTATGATTCTATAATTTTATGATCTGGTCCAGATATCTCACTGGGACCAGGGAGAATTGGAAAAGCTGTGGTGTAAGCAAAGACCTGATCAGCCCACGCCTGGAGTAAGCCTAATCTAATGCAAGCTTTGGAGACGTGTACAGCAGAATTATAGTTGAATTAAGCGTTAAATTATAACCAAGGATGTGTTCTGGAAAAGAGTTTGACAACTTCTGTAACGGGTGGTGTTAATAATCCTACTTATAATTCACCTGTATTTGGAAGAGAAAATGAGTAGATCACATTGTGGCATTAAAATAATGTGTCATCAGTTCATAGATTCTTCTCTTGCATTCACATTTGTGGCCCCACACTGCAGAACAGAGAATAAAAACACTTCTATTAAGAGAATTTCCTTGCATATTTGTGGGAGGGCATAGAGGAAGTAGGAGTGTAGGTTTGCCTGCTTTTTGCTCCTTCCTAATAGCCCAGTATTGGCCAGAAGGAGGATTGGATTGGGCTAAATGGATCTTGTACTTCCATCACAACTGGGAAGAAAGAGCATTCATTGCCTGTCTTCCATTGCTGCTTGTAGCTTTCTCTGAGATGTGTGGTAGCTGTGGCCCTATTTTTGCTGTAGTGGTAAACCAAGAGAGGCAATCACTTGTCAGCTCTGAAGAAGGTGCCTTAGTTGTGCATATTGTAGAGGGGATCTGATTTCTGAACCTACAAGGATAGACATGTTGCATAAATAATTAGTCTTGGGTTCTGACCATGTGATACAATCAAGTTGTGGCTTAAATTTATAATGTCTGTAGGATAACCTATGCCCCTGTATGGCCTATAACATCTGTGCTCCAGCTGCTAGAGGGTTAGGTACCATAGAGTACCAAAAAATTCTTCTGTGTTCTTTACTGAAATCAGTAAAATGAGCTGTCTTTAAGTTCTTAGCTGTTTAATTCATTAATTGTATTAAAGAGTTTGCACCATAGCTATGCTACAACTTACAAGAAATGAAAACTTGTTGTTAGTTGTTCTTCCTAAGATGTAAAATCCAAGCTGACTAGATCTAAAACAAAAACAGCACCATGCTTACTGGAATATAGAAGTCTTGACTCACTCTCACTCTAGGCAGTTTTACCACTTTAGACTACTTCTAGTTCACATTTTCTTTCTGAGTATCTCTCAGTTAAAAATATTACTAGTATGGCTTGCTAATGGAGCTAAATGTACCTCTGAATATTAAATGGGAGAGGGAAGTAATTACATCTATGATTACTCTCTCTTATTCATTACACTTTTTGATTATTGGCACTAGAAAGTATGAATGGCAGATGTGTGCAAAGGAGTTCACACAACAACAGGGAAAGAAGAGAATGTGTAGATCATGAGAATGGAAGTGCCACAGCACCTTTATCTAAAAATATCTCCTGGCCTTGTTGCTGAAGTAGTCAGATACAAAGAAATAATTGTCCTCCCTTGTTTGTATGGATGCAGAATTGTCGTGGTTTAACCTGGCAGGCAGCCAAATACCACACAGCCGCTCACTCACTCCCCCCACCCCCAGCGGGACGGAGAGAGAATCGGAAGGGTAAGAGTGAGAAAAACTCGTGGGTTGAGATAAAGACAGTTTAACAGAACAGAAAAAAAAAGAATAATGATAATGATAAAAAAATACAAAATGAGTGATGCACAATGCAATTGCTCACCACCCGCACTGACCGATAACCGAGTAGCAGTCCGGACTTCCTGGAACACACCTACCATTCATATACTGAGCATGACGTTGCAGGGTATAGAATACCCTGTTGGCCAGCTGGGCTGGCTGTCCTGATTATGTTCCCTCCCATCTTGTGTACCTAGCTTAGTCGGTAGAGCATGGGAGCTGTCCTTGGATTAGGAGGGTACTTAGCAACACCTGAAAACATCGATATGTTATCAACGTTCTTCTCATACTAAATCCAAAACACAGCACTAGGAAGAAATTTAACCCTATCCCAGCTGAAACCAGGACAAGAATACAGTTGCAATATTTTAAGAAATAGATAAACCTGTTGTATATAATAAATATCTCACAAAGAAGGAGTGCCCATAGTCATAACAGTGGCATGGTAATAAAAACCTCTGATGTTAGCTGAGAAAAAAACAGAAGTATATCAATGCTCCTTGTAAAGAAGGGGAAAAATATCAATTTTTAAAAACAAATTTAAACAATTTCTAATGGAACATTACTGGTGATTGCAAAATGTCTTATACTAGCCAGAATTAAACATGTAAAGTAATAGAGTATTGCACAGCCAGCACACACAGACCAGGATTATTCAAACTCTTCTGGAAAAGATGCGAAAAATAGAGTGAAAATACACACTAAAAATGCTCCAAAATCCAGAACGTTGTTTGTACTATTTTTTAATAGTGAAAAGAATAGAGAAGCTCTGATTCATTCAGCCATCTTTGAACACAGAAGATGGAGAACCAAGAAAGAGATTGAGGAAGATGTTAGAATCATCATGAAATCTTTGATAAATTTGATTAAACCAAAAGTAAGAAAGACGCTAAATTATTTTTATTAAGTTTAATTAACACACAAAAAAAGAAGCAATGAAGTCTATGTAACTATTACATGCAAAAAAAAAAAAAAAAAAGAATGAATGTACATAAAGTAAGAAAATCTCTCTACCTACTTATTGCAAGGTTTGGAGCCTTTGACCTGATCCTTCCCCTGCATAGACTGCTTCCAAAAAGATTAAAAGGTAAGAGTGTGCCCATCTGAAAAATAACATGTTCAGGAAAGTGGAGGAAAAAAAAAACAATGTCTGGTGTTGACAAAGGGTCTGTATATGTTTCTGAACATCATTGAAATGCCATTCCTAAGCATTATTCTCTCTTTTGCATGTAAAAAACAGGAAAATTGTCTGGCTTTGGTTATGCATGAAATGACCCCTGCCCTTTACAAATGCTTCAATTTTAAGAACAAGTTCAAGAAGTTTGGGCCTAAACAGTTGGGAATCTAATCCATATCTACTAAATTTTATGGTAAAATACACCCATTGATACACAGTTCAAATTTCTTTGATGAGGTAAGATGATGAAGAGCAAAGGAGATGACAGCCTCTACTGGTTTTGGCTGGGATAGAGTTAACTTTCTTCAGAGTAGCTAGTATGGGGATATGTTTTGGATTTCTGATGAAAACGGTGTTGATAACACCGTTTTAGTTATTGCTGAGCAGTGCTTACACAGCATCAAGGCCTTTCCTGCTTCTCACCCACCAGAGAGTAGGCTGGGGGTGGGCAGGAAGTTGGGAGTGGGCTGACTCCCACTAACCAAAGGGATATCCCAAAACCTATGACATCATTTTCAGCAATAAAAGCTAGGGAAAGAAGGAAGGGGGGAACGTCTGGAGTTATGGCATTTGTCTTCCCAAGTAACCTGACATATGGTGGGGCCCTGCTTCCCTGAAAATGGCTTAATATCTGCCTGCCAATGAGAAGTAGTGAGTGAATTATTTATTTTGCTTTGCTTACGCATGCAGCTTTCTCTTTACCTGCTAAACTGTCTTTAACTCAACGCACAAGTTTTTGCCCTTTTACCCCTCCAATTCTCTCCCCCATCCCACTGTGGGAGGAGTGAGTGAGCGGCTGTGTAGTGCTTACCTGTCATATGGGGTTAAACCATGAGACAGTCAAAGAAAAATTTTTTTGTTCTTATTTGGTTGCAGGAAGATACTATCGAGAAAATTCCTAAGTTAAACAAAACTTTTGGGAATATTTGTCAAGCACTGCCAACTACTATCTGCAAGGAGTCGTACAATTCCCTGGAGTTACTTCTGATTATATTAATAACACAGGGGACAAATACAATATCAAAACTTTTCTTTTTGTTACAAGCATCAATCCACAGTAATGTAAAGGACTTTTTAATAGCTTTTTAGTTCAAAGACATGAATTAAGAAAAAAAAAAAAAAGACAGAAAAAAGCGAAAGATATTTAAGGCTAAATCTTCTCTCAGTAATATAGACAAAATGTTGATATACAGTCATTTGAGTCTATGTACCTGAAACTAACCTTAGCATACAACTGAACACGGTGTTTCCATTTACCTTTGGTTATTAATTTGATTATGAATCTTTGTTATTTAATAGACAGAGAAGTGGTGTTGGAACTGATTTAATGAGAAATAATTGAAACAGAGTAAGGCATCTGTGACTGATATCTTCCTAGTTGTTACCAGCCCAACTCCCAGAACCTACATGGGGAATGCAGATGGGTTTGGTCTACATAGCACAATCTCATTTGGGATGGGAAAGCCTTCAAATGTTCAGATGGGTTTCAAGGAAATGTAGGGCTTTGTAGGGCTACTACTTGATGGATTCTAACATAACTACCCTATGGTTAAAAGAATAGATGAAAATATTTAAGAGATGTACAAATTTTCCAACCAGGAGCACGTTCATAGTCAAGTAAAGAAGCCCAGCAGCTAAAACGCACCCAAGGGTAGACAATCTCAGTGGTTCTGCTTGGTGAACGGGACAAAAACAGTCTTCAGTGTCTTTTCAGACTAATGGGTAGGAAAACTGACTAAATGGAAGCAGAAATTATTAACTAGTGATGCTGAGGGGGAATTTTGGAACCAAGCGGCACAATTGTGATGATGTCAAAAAATTACTTTTTTTTTTAATACTTCTCCCACACATTATACATCTCTCTTATTACACAAGATTGGATCAACTCAATATTATGCTAATATTTAAAGATGACAACGGGATTAATGACTATACTGTGTGGCTATTTTGACACTCATAAAAACCATTGGGCAGTGTAGAAGAGTAGCTGAAAGTAGATATTAAGAATTAAGGAAAGAAAGGTTACTAGTCAATATGAGACCATCTGTAGTCAAATAACCTTGACATTCTTAGAGACTCTTGAAAAGACAGCAACAGAATGGGTCAGCTGCAGGAGAGGTTCTTGGAGCCTAACAAAATTAAAACTGTACAAGCAAAGCTAACTTAAATGAGTGTTATTCATCATTATATATTCAATCAATGTCAGTATTTCCCTGTAGGAGAAGAGAGGAACTGGGAAGTGTTTGACAACTGTGTTGGCAGAAGACCTCCTCTACCTTTATACCAGCAAATTTCTTCTGCATAGGTCACATTCACCATTTAGTCTCGCTGGGTTTAGCATATCAGTGAACACCAACTCTACAGGTATTGTCGATAAAGAAAATAGATGTCTATGCAAGAGAGTTCTTTCTCAATTTATTCTGTCAGGACTAATAAAGCCTACTAGGATTTTTACAATGAAATAAAGATCTTTACACTTTCTAATGAATATTTGCAGAAGGTTAAAAAGAAGACATTAATATGCTTCGTGGTTGCAAACCCTGGGATTACAGTGTAGAATCTAAATATGTTAACCTGCCTAAATAGCCTGTTTTCAGTTGTGTGCTGAATTTTGGAGGTTTCACTTTCTTCACCATAATTGAACCATTGGTGCTATCTGTACAGGACAAGTACTAATAATTTCATCATTCATATTAAAGAAGAACACATTAATGGGATTTTCCTGACTGTTTCAATCCTCCTTGTTTTACCTCCGTGAAGAATTATCTTTCCTTTGGAGCATACTCTCATTTTTGCTTAACAAACTTCCCTTCAAACCTCATGCAGCACAGCAGCTGGATCAAACAATTCTGCTCATATCCTCCTGACTGCTTTTCTGATCAGTAGATTGGTTCAGGTTTACTGCATGTGTCTTTTCATAGAGAGCAAAATCAGACCTGGATTAGTATAATTTGACCTAGGTGGAGAAGGGAAGAGTGTGATATTCCAGTATGCAATAATATTTTAGAAAAGATGTTATAAGCGGGTTTTAAAAATAATACAGGCACACAGTTGCAACATTCTCCTATGGGAAACCTCCTCTATTGTCTATGACATTTGTGTGAGACCAAACTAGACATTTTCCACTTGAGTATAATTCCACATTCTTCAATTCTTGTTCTTAAATGAGCTGGTGAGTTTGAGACTAGTGACATATAAAATTTAGATAGAAACCTATCTAAGATGACAACTTTACCAGCTAACTAATTATTTCTCCTGTTGCTATTCTTCTGTTAAAATCACCATATTGTTGTTAGGTTAACATGGACAATTCTTAAATATTTAATAATGCTTATATTAGGTTGCTGACAGCTATATAATGATTTGTATCAGAGAAATAGAATCTTGTTTAACTTACTCCTTACTTAATAGCATTAAGATTTTTCAACAGCAAAAATTTTCCTTTGTCTCTTTTTAAGCAGTGTTCAAGATGACTACTTATCTAAGGTGTTACTGTTTTCTCATTGAAAAAATTTTAGTGTAACTGCAGCATTTGAACTGTTTCATTTGCCTAAAATGAATGTGTTCTTGTAATATTTTTTCATTCTTTTGTGAAGAAACATTCTATGGTATTGCTTCAGATTTTTGATCGAATTTTTAGGTTGAGAGAAAAGTACTTTCCCTTTAATCCTACAAAGCTAGAGTAATAAGTTTGTGTCAGATACAATCTTTATTTTATCCAGGAAAAAAACCCTTAATTTGCCAGCACTTGTGCATTTACCACCGTGAAATAATAAGGACTGCTTACAGTAATACAGTTAAGCTGTGTGGCAGTTTGTGCAAGATTGAGCTTTGTATGGGTCTGCTTCTGACCAGTTTTTCAATCCTGAAACTTTATTTTTAGTGATTCTTTTAAAACAAAATATTGGTAAGTCATATTTTGGGGTGTGTTGAGATCTGGGAGTTTAGAATCTCTACTGCAGTGAATTATGATAGTTTCCAATCCCCACTGTCCCATAACCTGTCAGAAAATCCAGCAGTGGGTCTGACTATGCTCCGCTAGTCAACCAGCTCATATGGGTTAGGAAGTATTCATGAAGGCGAGTTATTCCATAGAGTTCATAGATGGAAAAAGAGCTTGGAATTTGATATATCTATTTTAATTCTTGCTCATGAGGAATATGTCTGCTTTTCAGAAATTAAGTAATAATTAGGCATTTTACCTACTATATTGTCTTAAACATTTATATCTAACACAGCCTGTTCATTTAAATATAAAATCACGATTTCTCATGCTTATGCTGTTTGGAGAACAAGAAATGAAGAAAAATTCTACTTGTGTGGTTTGTTCCCACAGCTGATGTAGTTAGTGTGCAGGGTTTTGCAATGCACACAGCAGACTGCACAGTGTTCATGGAGAGGCTCTGGCTGTAGGAGACCAAGAAGGGCAGCTGCCACAGCTGGACACCATGTATACATATTGATATGCATGGATGTGTTGACAGTGAAGTAAAATACACATTATAATAGAGGGGCCAAAATCTGTTTTCAGCAGATTCAGGTAGCCCTACTGTTTTCACTAATGTAACTGACTTTTGGTCAAATGATGTTGGATGTTCTATAAAGACAGCATACTTTGTTTTGCACAGTATGTTTTAATAGGAACAGACGAGTCAAAGAGGTTCTGGATGACAGGCATTTTTGTGCTTTTACAGAGAACTTTGTTGGTTGATTTAGAATAAAAATTAAATTTATTAATGTCCAGTTCATATTCAGTTATTTGTTTGTTATTGAGTTTAAATGACTTTCCTTTCTCCTTGGTTCTTGTGTCTCTGCTACATTTGCTTTAACAAGACAGACTGCCAACGAGAGAAGCCAGGCCTTTTCATGTCTTCGCTGGGCATAAACTTTCCTTTCATTTTTCTAGTAAACTTCATTTGCAATTACTCCAGTTTGAACTTCTCCTTCCTTGAAAAGAGGTGTCCAGACTGAAGACTTGATTTAGGTATAACACAAGCAAGGTATTTTCTTACCTAAGACTCCTGAAATATTATTTATCCTTTACATTTCAAAGGGAGACAGGTATTATTTGTCTTTATCACAGCTATTTTTCCTTCATGATTTAGTCATAATCAAATTTATATATATCAATGATGGAGGTGAATTTTCAGAGCTTCCTGCAAAATGTAGAAAATCTTAAATATAGGTTCAAGGTACATGACTTTGAATACATTTTTATATTATTGAGCTTCATCACATTGATCCAGTTCAGTTCTCTTCCCCTTATAAATTTAGTACCAATCCTTCATTTTCTCTTATTTGACTACTATTTTCCCATGTAACAACATACCAAATGCTTTACTGAAGTCCAGTTAGACATTCCTATTGAATTTCTCTAATTTGGGAAATCGGTTATAACAAAAAACTATCAGGATTATTTTACCACAGCTCCCTCCCCACTTTTTTATTGCTTTTTTTTCCTCTCCTTGAATTATTTTTTTTTTTAAATTATTCTGCCTTTCAAATCTGGTTTTAAGCCTTGTATACTAGTAATATTAGCCTAATGGTTTGTACTTGACTTTATCCTTCTCTTCCTCTTGATGCACTTTACAGTTCTCTGGTCATATGCTACTAGTTTTGACAGACCTTTTAGAAAAGTGTACTATTAATTGTACAACATAATGGGTTAGTTGTTTCAGAGCTGTTGGGAGAAAATACCTTCCTTCTCTGTACTCAGTTAATTTGAATACATAAAACCAGACTGCAATTTATTTTGCTGCTGTCTCAAATCTATTGGCTTTCTGGTGTTTGATTTCATAGTGTGTTCACTTTCCTTTCTAAAAACCCACACACCCTCAAAACAAGATGAAGCATTTTTTTTTCTGGTTTTGAACTCTGTAGTCATTATCTGTAATCTTTGCTCTACCTTTACTGTATAACCACCTCGCCACTAACGTTACTGGTCTTTTCTATATCTGGAGAATATCTACCACTTGTAAACATGCTAAAAATCTAACTTGCAACTTTTGTATATATTTACTTACACCTTCTAAGGATATGCAAATTGCATATTCACTTGACATCTAAACATTAATATCTAACACTAAATCTCTTGTGACCTGATGATAGGTTGGTTAGGGGGATGATATAGATGGAAAGATAAAAGATGTTACTCCCAAAATTTCAAACAAAATTGACAAGCGAACTGAGGTGTCTCCATGCAGAAGATGCCAACATAAAGCAATATTTGTATTTTGAGTGAATAAAATGTACTTTCAAATAATGACTGAAGTGTTCAAAACACAGATGTTGCAAATGAGCTTTAGTATGAACTGGTTCATACAGTTGCTGGTATGAACTGCAAAAGTTTCCCTTGCAGCTGTAGTATACATGGTGTAAGAATTCAGTCTGGAATGAGCTGTTATCTTAAAATTTGAATAGAATAATAGAATAGAAAGAATCCGGCATTTTACAACAAGGAGATATTAAATAATAATTTTTTGCCCAGCATTATAGTTTGCTTGTTTCTTTAGGAGATTCTTGGAATGCGTGGTCAGTTGGTACCACAAAAATAATGCTTTAAAACTGTAGAAGATTCAGCTTCATATTCATACAGTTCTTCGTGTATGTTAAAGCAAGCATTACAATAAGTTATATTTCATTCTTTAAGCATAATTTCTTTTATAAACACTGTTTATTTTAAGAAACATCAAGCACATCATGTGTAAAACTAACACCAAAATACAGTATTTTTTTTTAGAGAGCTTATTATTGTAATGCATGCTCCTGGAGAAAGTATGCACTATTTTAGAGCTATTGCAATATTATTTCAAATTAGTATAAAAATTGGTTCTATGGCATTCGTTATTCTGTTATAATTGACCTGATTGTATTCAGATTGTCTCCAGTGTACTGTCTTTGCTTTCAAAGAGGCAGCTGTTCTCTCAAGGAGAAGATCAATCATGTATGGTATGTTGGAAAGGTCTGTCTGGTGGTATGTTATAAGTTTGTGCTAAAATGTTACTGGAGCTCTATAACTTGAAATTGTGTATTCTGAATTATTCTATTGTACAGGACAATATTATCTGTAATGCAGGCCAGTATAAATGAGTTACCGGTGGAGTTTATGTTAACATTGTGTTTTTGCGAATAGAAAAATCTTTTGAATCTGCTTTGCATGTGCAATAACATCAGAGAGGATTAACAGAACAAAGCTGACATTTTTGTGCACAAAATAGTCCTATTCAAACCGTGGGAGCTACATTAGAACATGGCAATACTTTAAAATATTTTGTTTGTGATATGAACATTGTATATATTGACTGATAGTTTTTTCCTTTTTTTATATCTGTTTTATGCAGTTTCAAGAAATTTTTAGGGTTCTTTAAGAATGATTTGCAGATGTATCTATATCATCTATAGCTGTCTGTGTCTATTACCAACGTATGCAATTGCTTGCTTTAATTGAAGAGGACGTAATGTTTCAATTTAAGGATACTCCAATTTGATTATTACTGAATGAGACATTTTTGGCAGAGGAAAAATTATAAATGGTGACGTCTATTCAGGACAATTATAACAATCAATTACAGTAGCTTTCAGAGTGGTATTATAAACAAATGAGTCAAAATGATAAATATGTTAAAAGTTTGATTCTTGTAATATAGCTGCTTGAAGACCAATTTGAATTTACTTATGTAGTACAGACTGGTTGTTCTGGTTTTGGCTGGGATAAAGTTACATTTCTTCCTAGTGCTGTGTCTTGGATTTAGTATGAGAATAATGTCGATAACACACTGATATTTTTAATTGTTGCTAAGTAGTCTACTAGTTAAAGACTTTTCAGCTTCCCATGCTCTGCCGGGTGCACAAGAAGCTAGGAAGGAGCATAGCCAGAACAGCCAACCCAACGGGCCAAGGGGGTATTCCATACCATATGACATCACGCTTAGCATATAAATAGGAGGCGTGGTCCAGAAAGTAACAATCGTTGCTTGGTTATCGGTCAGCGGGTGGTGATGCCAATTGCATTGGGCATCACTCATTTTGTATTTTCTACCATCATCATCATCATCATCATCATCATCATCATCATCATCATCATCATCAT
>VZTQ01004253.1:0-31433 GCA_013400755.1 Pelecanoides urinatrix | reverse complement strand
TATCCAGCCTGTCCAGGTCCCTCTGCAGAGCCTTCCTACCCTCCAGCAGATCAACACTCCCGCCCAGCTTGGTGTCATCTGCAAACTTACTGAGGGAGCACTCGATCCCCTCATCCAGATCATTGACAAAGATATTGAACAACACTGGCCCCAAAACTGAGCCCTGGGGAACACCGCTCGTGCCCGGTCACCAACTGGATTTAACTCCATTCATCACAACTCTCTGGGCTCGGCCATCCAGCCAGTTTTTTACCCAATGAAGAGTGTACCTGTCCAAGCCGTGAGTTGCCAGCTTCTCTAGGAGAATGCCGTGGGAGACAGTGTCAAAGGCTTTACTGAAGTCCAGGTAGACCACATCCACAGTCTTTCCCCCATCAACTACGTGGGTCACCTGGTCATAGAAGGAGATCAGGTTGGTCAAGCAGGACCTGCCTTCCATGAAGCCGTGCTGGCTGGACCTATACTTCTTGCTGTGCACTTAACCCCTGCACAAGACAAAATATGATTAATACGACTTGAAGATTTTTTTTCAAATATAGAATAGTTTATAAAACACATATCTTATAACACATTACATGAAACAAACATCAGTGTTCTTGGGAAACTGGTGTGACTTAGGCCCTCCAACCTGATTTCGCCTTAAAAGAGAGGAGCTGAATCCAGATGAACCTGGACTAAAAAATGCACCTGTACAATTTTGTGCATACAAATCTCTGACTAATTTACTCTTTAAATTATCTTGTATGTTTGCAAACGAAGTAATTGTGCATATAGATCACTAGTTAGATACCTTGCTAGCTGTTGTAATTGCACATAATGATTAGGAGTAGGTCTTATGTACATATTTTTTGAACACTGGAACTGTGAATTCTCAACAAAACAAAAATTTCAGAGGGTCCTTTATGGACTCTACTACTTTTAAAATTTGTTTTAAAGCAAGAGGGAGTGGCTTTGGCTAGTTGTATCATTCAGCTTCTTTACATGTTCACAGGATAAGTAGATTTTATGTGGAAAAGGAATTAGAAGGAAAATATGGCAAGATAGGATATAATGTGTTGATAAAACACTCAAGTTAAAATTACTGTGTTTCAGTTTTGAAAGCCATTATTTACCTATAAAAGAGTAGGAAGTATGTGTGGAAGTATATTCTTCAGTACAGAATAATTGCACAGTTTATGCCCCAAGATATTATAGTCTGAATGGTTATTGCTGAAGGAATTGAATCTTGTTGGTTTGAGTATTGCTTTTTGGAGTGCCCATGTGTATTCCTGAAGACACCATTTGCTATGCATGCAGACAATATATCTGAAAACACAGTGTGAGTGCAGGCTGCCCTTTGCACATTTTTGGGTGTTTGAAACATCTAGCAATGTTGGCACGGCATTATATAGTAGACAGTTCGGGTGTGAATAGACAAATCGAAAGGACACTAAATTATTGTGTGAGGGATTTAAATAGAGTTTAACAACTTAATTGCTTTAATACTTTCATCTGAAAACCTATGCAACTTATTTCTCTCTGTCTTAATATAAGGAAAATTATATATGAAACACAAAGAAATGTACATTGCTTTAAATTTTGTAAGTGTATTTAACCAAGTACAATTAACAGAAAAGCTGTATTTAGACATGTTATAGATTAGGCATTTCAAAAGAAAAAAGTTCCAAGCAATAACAAAAAGCAAAAGCAACAACAACAAGTTCAAAACAATAACAAAAATTAGTAAAAAGTTCATATATTCAAGTCCATAGAAAAAAAAAGCTGCAACATGAATTTTGTGTCTTTTTGTATCTTTGAAAAGTTTGTGGCTTTTTCTGCCAGTCAGATTCATTTTATTAGTTCAGAAGTCTCTGAGGAGCTATGCAACTCTTGCTAAATCATCTCCAGCAATGGAACTCACTGCGACTGCGATTAGAGCATGTATGGTATGTGCAGTTGGGATAAAAGAAGTGGAGAGCTGAAAGGTGCCTTGAGAAATTATGTTATCTATGTTCCTGGTCTGAAGTAGTATTAAGCATACCTAGATCATCCCTGCTACTGTTGTTTACTTTGTACTTTAAAAACTTCCAGTGGAGATTTTATAACCTTTGCAGGCCAGCCTTTACCCTTTCTGCTGTATTTGCAGTAAACTTTAATTTTTTACCTGTGGTCCCAGAAGACAGTTATTCTTCCACATTCTTTACAGAAAACTAGAGTTTCCTTTGGATTAAAGCAGGCTATAGATGCATTCTCTCCTCACGATGCAACATATTTTTTTCTTCTATACATTTGCTTAAATCATTAACTGCTGTACCCAAAGCTGAACGTGTACTCAAAACGATAGCTCCCTAGAATAAGTAGATCAGAATAGCTGTCATCAGTGTCTTACAGATAACATTCTTATTAGTACATCCCACAATGGGAGTTGCCTGCCATGGTGATTAGCAACAGCATTGCACTTTTGACACATTCTCAGTTTTATCACCTCATCTAGATCCTTTTTGCAGCACTTCAACCCAGTCAGTAATTGCTCATTTTCCATTCTTGCATTTGGTACCTTCTTTCCAAATGTAGGTCTTTGCATTTATCTTTACTGAATTTCATCTGGCTGATTTTATGCCAGATCTCAAGTTTACCAAAATCTTTTTTTAATTCCAGACTTGCTTTCTAAGGTATGTACAATGCATTTCAAGTCAGTATTATTTTTAATTTTTTTTAACTGCACTTTATATTTAACTTAGTTACATAGAAAAGTAGTGTTTCCCTCTAACTAATGCAGTAGACCCGTCATAAAGAAAGCTGTTTAGCATGATTCTTTTTTTCCTGATGAATTCAAATTTGCTGTGCTTTTTATAATCTTACTAATTTTCTACTTGCACACGAATTGCTTGTAATCATTCATTATAGCATTATTCTAGGGACTGAAATGTGGGACTGGTTTCCCTTATTAAATATGGACATATTGCTTGTCTGTTTCTATCCTCTTAGATTTTGGTAATGTTAATTCAGACAATGAATTATTTAGTTTCTTAAATATGTTTCCTATATGTATCTTTAAAAAAGGAATAGAAGAACATTTTTTGAATTACATGTGTTTAGATTTGGTTGCTTTGAAATGTAAAAGTTCCTAATAAATATAACTTTTAAACATAAGTAGTATAAAATCACATATTATGTTTTTATGTGTTAACAGAGCTATCTCATCAACATAGAGATTTCTTTTCCCTCTTCCTTTTATAGTTGCTTATCAGTCATGCTCCAGTATGTGAGAATATGGTGGATGCTCAATATACAAGGTTAAGTGTTAAATTTTGCTGTGAAAAGTTAAGGACGTAGTAAACAGAACTGAGGGCCTGTATTACACAAATTGTTAGTAATAATAGATGATGATAAAAATCCCAGAAAGAAGGCCTTCACACCAAGAAGAATGTTGAGATAAGCTAATCCCAGCCTGTGCCTCTGTGCTTTTTGATACTAGGATTCACCTTGGTCCTTAGCTGGTTTTATTTTATTTCTATTTTTCTTTTCTTTTTATACTATTTTTAATTTTCTCTTTAGATTGCTAAAAAAGCTGAGTAAGATTCTTCCCCTCACCCGTGAAAGCAGTTGCTAGCCATTAAATTTCAAATTTCTACTGAAAACCACCAGATGATAACAGTTGGTCATTTCATTACTGCGTTTTGTAAGGTAAAACTCTGTGTTGACTGACCCTGATCCTCAGCTGGGCATAAGAGGAGCCTAACGGTACCTAAAGCGACCCTGTTCCTGCTGTCAGTAGGGTGTATTAGACCCTAATTAAAATAGTGTGTGGCTGGCCCTGTCCTCATCATGAACATTTCCTGGTTTTACTTCAGGACTGTCCCCCTCCTTTTCTTCTGCTGGCATATGTGCAGACATTGATTGCTACTGGAAAAATAAAGGTCTTCTTGAGAATATATTCTTTCCTTCTGCGTGTTCTGCACACTTCTCTTTTGCCAGAGAAACTGTAGATAGCATGTTCAAATCAAATTCTGGTCCATTTCTGGCATCCAGCCCTCCCTTCAAGGAAACTTTTTTGCACTTATTAGTGGATTGCCCAACACTCAATAAACCTCCATCTCTTAATTTGCTTTAATAACAAAGTGAGTCATTCTGTGGCCCAGAAGGTAGCTAAGTGCTAAGGGCAATAATCATCCTGAGAGCACTTCCCAGGGTGTGAAGTTGTAGGTAGCCAAGTTTATAAT
Source organism: Pelecanoides urinatrix (assembly GCA_013400755.1). Classification (NCBI taxonomy): domain Eukaryota; kingdom Metazoa; phylum Chordata; class Aves; order Procellariiformes; family Procellariidae; genus Pelecanoides; species Pelecanoides urinatrix. Next base: position 27,231 of record VZTQ01004253.1, on the reverse strand, counting down.
TTGTGCTAAGCAATCTTGGATGATGCAGCCCTTCCAGCTAGCTCCCACTGCCCTGCCAGCTGATTAGCAGTGAGCAGAGGTATCATATGGAGCTGTGTTAAGTCCCGGATGGAAGCTGCTCTTTTTAAAGCTTACACCAGTCATTACCTGTGCATTGTATTTATTCTTGGTAGGTGACTGCACTGACAGATAGCTGCTGAGTGTACAATATTGAGTTCCTGTGGCGTCTGGCATGGTGAACCTTATATTTGGCTAGTAACACAGGAACAAAGAAAAGAGATTAGCGACGGCTGTAGAAATAAGACAGATTCTCTGGGCCTGCAGCACTCCCTTGAGATAAAATGCAATTTTTCTAGTGTCCCAACATCTGCTTGCAAAAGGAAATGCCTTCTGATCTAGGGAGAGTTTATTTCCTTCCTCTGTTAAATGAACTCCCATCATCTCATTACAAAGCAAGCTGAGGGCTTCTCAGTGCTGCCAACATATAATGAATGACTGACTCAGCTGGGGAGATGTTTCTGTGGTTGAAACTGAAATCAGAAAAGCACATGCAGGTCATTTCCTTCTACCTTGTAGGTCTCTACAGGGCTCAGTACATGCAATATTCGTTGGCCTGCTGGGTCTGGGGAATGGACTGGGCAAGGCACTTCTCCAGGTCATCTATACCTAAGTGGTTATATTGAGAAAATGAAGAGCAAAATAGTATTTCTGGTGAATAATACTTCTAGTAAAGTCTGTTCTTAGATTTTTTTCTGATCTGAGTAATTACTTTATTGGTTTTGTATTATAATTTTCTAATTATATAATATTTGGGGCTTAATATAAATCATTCATTCACCTAGCACTTGTATGTGTAAGAAAACACAAGATAGCACTATTTGGCCATTTCAGAGTGCAATCTTATTCATATTTGTTTACATTAGACTCCAGAAAAATGACTTCTATTGACAAAAAATTCTCTCTGTTGCCTTCAGTTGTGTCTGACAATTAGGAGTACCACATGTGCAGTGTGCATCCAAGGCTATACTTTTTGTAGAAGCATACAAGAGGAAAGTGAATGGAACAAACCCTGAAAAATTAAATGTGCTAACATAGCATATCTAGAATCTGAAAATTGTTTGGTTGCTATCATCTAGTCTGTAGATTTCTTTTTAATTCATTCATAAAATATTTTCCTGAGTTAATGCATCTAGACATAAGTTATTGCTATATACTGCTTGGAAATATAACAGATCATTAAAATGTAATGAAGATTTGAAAAAGTTCTACCAAATTACAAGTTTGTAGAAGAGCTTAATTCAGGTTTCATTTGCTCTTCCTCCAACCAAAATTGAAGTGTAATGATGTAGAAACCCTCAGGATTCTTTTTTTATCATGGTATGCTTTGCTGCTTTCCTTATACATTGAACTATTTAAAACTAATTTAGATGGCTTTAGCAGGTTATCTGCCAATATGCAAATGGGATAGATGATTTAATATTTGCATGACATCTATCTTCAGCTAGTAATTTTACATGAGATAATTTGTATCCCTTGCTCTTAACTTTACTGGCAAGAAAACAAATTGTATGATGAAGGAAAAATGCCAGGCTGACACCCACTGCTTTCAGCCAGAGCAGCACTCAGTGCAAAATAAGGTTAGCAGTCTGTGCAAACTGCATTTTACTGGGGAAAAAAAAAAAAAAAAAAAAAAAAGGTATGCAAAATGAATATAAAAGTAAATCCTGGCTAATATGTGCATTCAGAAACCATAACTGTACACAGTGCTTCTAGTTGAGAAATTCAGCAGTATAAGTGTTTAGAATTCAACACACATTGTCTGAAGGCAAGTGAGAATAATGTACACATAGTAAATGAATGCAATGAACTGAGGAATACTGTAAATGTGGTTTGGTTGACTATAACTTTTGAGGAGTGTCTAGAAACAGAAAGGCTGATCTTTTATATTCTGCATAACTGAACAGCCAGTGAAGATGCCTTCTTTTACTGCACTTTACTTATTTACATGCAGCAGCCTGTATTTTGGCATTACTAATGGATGCCAATGGGAATGAGAAGAATGGGATGCCTTCCCACTCATGTTGAGATATATGTAAAGTGGAGTCATATCCAGAAGATGTAATATCAGTTTCAGAGAGAAAGCAAGAGAATTGCACCAGTATTTTTGCATGTAAAAATATTTTTATTGTAATACATAGTAAAATATAAAGTATCATAACATTTTTCATGGGAAGAGAAGTGGGAGGAGGGAAAAGTGGATAGGGACAACAGTATTTTTTTTTGTTTGTGTGTGTTTGTGTATACATACATAGATACACATATATATACATATGTATATACTGGTATACATACACTGAAACACTTCCGTGAATTGTTAATTAAATAGCAATATCTAATGTAATGGCACTTACTAGTTTTATTGACATGGCACTTGCTATTGGTTATAGCTTGTATATAGTTTATGAAGACACAATGTCGAAGGGAGAAAATATTTCTATATTATTTGCTTTTCTTACTTTGGAGAGCTAAATATGTCAATCATTGATGAAGTCTAGGGTACAGAAGATTTACTTTCAACTAGGTCCCCAGAAACTATTTCATTTATGTAGCATAGATATTGGATTTAAAGCAAACATATATTAGTATTTGCTATGTTATAACTTACATATGAATTTTATGAACAAGACAAAAAATACCCCCAAAATGAAGGATGGTTATTACAGTTAGCTCTGAAACTGTCAGGGCTTATTTTCATCATCAGGTATGTGCAGTTGTATGCATTTGTTTGAACTCACAGTAAAGATGTAGATAAACACTCACTATGTGTGCAAGTTGGATAAAACTATGTTGTGAACACTGAGCTGCACAGCTGCATAGCTACAGCCACAGCCTTAACTGGTCCCAGTGATGGAAAAAGGTGAAGGAATACATAACTTTTATACATCCCTGATGACAAATTGGTATTGGAGTATGTTCTCAGTTCAAGTGTTGTGATATTTGTAGTTGGCACTCTCTGCAACTGTCTGGGAAAAAATCTGCTTTTTTTTCTAAACCATCTTTTTAAAGTAGCATATGCTGCAGTCATCTGATTTCTGTGAGTATGAAGTAATGAGAGTAACTTGCTTGTCTGTGCCAAACGTTTTTTGAATAAAATTAGTCATAAACATAAAATCATGCTGTGAAGAATTTTCTGCTTTGGTATGAGGCAAAAAAATTCCAATAAAGGAAGTTCAGAATAAGAAAAGGAAGGAGAGAGAAATATTACTTAATATAAACCGACTGTGTGGAATATGACAACCAATAGCAGGCACTGTGGCAAGCAAGATGTGTTATTTCTGTTCACTGTCCTGATAAGAGGAGGCACAGAAAGACACACAGTGACAGGGAAAAGAAGATAAATGGAAATAATCAACACTAGCCAGATGGTCATTTTCTTGTATATGGCCTTTCTTACAATTGCTAATGAATGCAATAAAACCCCAAAACATTACTGTATATGAATGTCTGTTGAAATGTTTGGCTGGCAGTTTAGCACCAAGTATTTTTGAGATCAACATAACCATAAAACACTTTCAAAAATCAGTTAGAGGATATCACTTTTATTTTTAGGGCAGGAGATATCTATTTATACTGGAGTTGATGATACTATTTCACACGACTGTGTTGGCTGAAGATATATATAAGGATTCACATCTTATGAATGTGTACATTAAAAGAGTAATTGAGATTGACTGTTTATTGAACTGAGCCATAACAACCCCAAAAAATGCTATTTAAAACTAAGTTGTATTTACCTGATATATCATATTTCAAGTGGGATAACTTGAAGTGGTGCAAAGGGCCTGAATAAAGTTTCTGTAGCTGATATTATGACAGTGAACCCATGAAAATAGTGGAGTCAACAGCAATAAGTTAGGCACATAAATAGTCCTCAGATTTAGTTACTTTTACTGATATTGTGATGCTGATATATACTGATATTCGTAGAAATACGAATTCTATACTATGGATGCTGCACAAAAAAGTATGGCTCTAAATGAAATGCATACAGCCTTCATTTTCTTTTTAAAGTCCTTTTCCCATTCAGGAAAACCTGATTTAATTGCATACTGAGTAGCATCACAAAAATAGATATTAAAATAAAACAAAAAAACCCCACAGCAAAACCAAATAGATTTGTTGGAATGAAACAGGTACAACTCATAAGGTTTACTTTAATTTCTTATTGTAGTGCATGCCCCTTTATGTTCTTCATTTTTCCATGATGAAATTTGCATATGGTGGTAGAAGACAAATCCAGTGGGTTTAACTATAAGTTTTTTAAGCTACAGATTTTTATAGATTAAAAAAAAGTCATCTTTATAATATGGTCTTCTAGGGAGTGTCCTGGAAAGTTTCTACTGACTCATTTGAAAAAAGAATTAAAAAAAAAAATATTTAAGGAAAATATTTAGAAAGCAATATTTGAACGAAGCTTAAGAAATGTTCAACCTTTCTACAGAAGAAATAGCAGATTTTGTATCATTGATGCCATGTTAATAAATGTTGATTACAGAACATCGGTGTAACAACTACAGCAATTCCACAAGTTAAACAATTGGAAAATAATTTGACCCACACACCTTGACCAGGTCTTGTTTTAAGAAACTCTTATGGTACATATTCTATCTCCTCCCAGCTCTGTAAGGAAAATATGATAGCTGAAATACATAAATATTCCTTGAAAGTAACCTACCAAACTTTCCTGCTTTTTTGGTTTGTGGTATTTGAAAATGGCCAGAAAAAGCTTCCTGTACTTCATTTACCAACTTTCACAAAATACTGCTTTCTGCTGAGAAATTAACATTCTTCTCATTTGTCACTGGTAAATCAGAAAAATTATACAAAAAATGGTTTAGTCTTTTTACCCCCTTAGCTATGCAGTCAGCACAGGCTGGGGTCCCAGAGAAACACTGAATATTATCTTCCCAGGATGCTTCAAATCGAGGTATAAATAATTTACATTCATTTTTTTTTTCATAATTATTTTTCCTGTTTCATTATTCTTCACTTATTTCCTTGCTTCAAGGTCCTTCTGGTGAATATAACTTGAGGTGCTCTAAAACATTTCTATGGTGCTCCAATCCTGCCTGTTCTTGTTTTGGGGAATGTAAGTTCAGTATGAAACATGCCTGCTTGGATGTGGTCAGCTGCATAAATACAAGTTAGTCTGCTGTTTTCTCAACCCTACAGGATAGCTTGTGATTTTAGGAAAATATTAACTTTATGACAGATGTATAGCGATATTTAGCTTCTTTCCATTCCTCAGGAATTATGGCAGAAAAAAAACCAACCAAACAACTGTAATATTTGCCTCTGTTCAGGACATAAGACAGTAAATCCATGTTTATTTTTGTCTTGCTCTGAGGACTCTTAAAACATATTTCTCTTTCTTGCAGCAGGGACATTAATGCACTCAAGAAATAACTTTTGACTTCAGAGACCATAACAATGAAAAAAGTAAGGATGTATTTAAAAAAACTTCAGTGTAATTCAGACAAAACTTCTGTTAAAATAATTTTCATATTACTCTGATTTACACTACCTGAATAAGTTGTTCTTGAATTCTTCATTAAAATCTTCTTGATTTTATTTTAGATTTCTAATGTCAAATAAAGAAGTAAGTATCTTATTACATGAACGTATATTAACCCAATCCAATTAATTGCTGCTAAATTCCCACCAACAAACTGCTGTCAGTGCTGAGGGAGCAAAAACACCTAAAACAATCAACCACATCTCCAAATCTGATTTTCTGAATTATCATCTCTAGTTACTGTATGTAAGTTATAGTTGTACTTGTAATTTCTTCCTCATCCCTCCAGTTTCTTTCAGTTTTCCCTTCATAGTAGAAGTATTTGTTGACTCTTCATCTCCTTCCATGCTCCATCCTGTTTGGAGCTTTTCTTTGATAGAGAGAAGCCGCTGGAGTTTTGTTAATTGCAATATACCTTTCTCACATCACCTGTTCTGACTAGGTTTCCTCTTTAACACAGAAATGAAGTAGAGATATATTGAAGAGATACTAGGGAATTAACCCTACCAAAATCTTAATTAAACTTGGCAGGTTTTAGTCTTACTCTAGACTAAAACTTGTTTCGGAAATGGAACTAAAGTGCAACATAAATTTGGCAGTGATTGGCTGCTTTATCTTTTTAGATGTTGCAAAGTTGCAAAGGAAAATAATGTTGTACAACAAACTTTGTAAAACACAATAAGTAAAGGGAATAGTTCACCTTTTCCCCTAATGAGCCACACTGAAGTCATCTTATGTTAGTTCTCACTGGAGCTTTAAATTTTGAAAAATGTTGAAGACCCCTTAAAAAGTGCAGGACTGAGAATCTCTCGCTTCATAGGATTCACCTTACTGTGTTTTGAAAGATCACTGTATTGGAAAATATGATGGGTGTGGCTATAACCCGTGTCTAAATCCTCTGGTAGAAGGTTTAGCTAGAAAAGACAATCTGGTTTTGATTAGAAAGTTGTTTGGTTTTGTTTTTGTTTTGTTTTTTCAATAACTTGAACAGAGTACTAATAAATGTCTCAAAAACACTACAAATAATTTAGATAACTTACACTTAGTTTCATTTTATTGTTTTTAACTAGATTCACAAACAGGACTGTTAGTCATGCTTTGAAGTAGAGGTCATCTCATTTTACATTTTGTATGGTTCTAAGTGCATTGCTATATGATTGAATAAAGTAATTTCCTTATTTATACAGTTGTTTCAAAAAATGTAGAAAACTAAAGCTTCTCTAAAGATGTTTTGGGCTCATCTTTGAGCTGAAAATATTTGTACACATTAAAATCTTGAAATCTTTCTCTTTTCTTCTCATTATCTAATGGAAAGAGTACATACTCTTTACTTCCCATGTGACTATTCACTTCATGGAATAGTCTCAGGGAAAATCCTGGCCTTATGAAATACTTTGGGATAAATCTGTGATTAAGTCTGTGTGCATTCTATTTCCATGATTTATTAAAAACTTTAGAGTTTGAATTAAAAAAAATCAGAGGTTGAAACTTGCAATATCAACCTTTAAGGCACAGACTTCTTGTCAAGATCAGTGAGGTTTCTGACCAAGCTTTCTAGCAGAATGTAGCTTAAAACACCTAGATGATGCTAGAAATTCAGACTGATTGCTTCATATGCTCAACATATATTCCACATTTCTTATCATAGCAGAAAGTTGTGAATTAGTAGGTAGGAAGCAAAAGACTAAAAAGGCAGAAGGTCTAAACAGTATGATGGAGGATGAACATTGTAATCTGTAATCAGAAATGAAATCTCACTTTCATTTGATAGGATATTTTAAAATAGTGAAAAATGGTAAAAAGTAATTTGAAGATAGACTTTAGAACAAAAAAAAACTCTTAAAAGAGATTAAATAAGTGTATTGCTTACATATATTCTTTCATGTATTTTTTTAACACTCACATTTTTGAAGAAAAGCTATTAATATATAAGTTCCTCTTTTACTATAACCTATGACGTAATTGGTGTGCATGTTCATACCATATCAGGCAGTCCTCTGCTAAAATCAGCAGAACTGTTTTCACAGGGAGTAATGAGAACTTGGAATGCAATCTTATCTCATTACGAAAAGTTACTCTCATGTTACGTTTTGCCTGCAGTACAAAGGGTACTGGCTGATCCTGTCAAAGGGAAGCCAAGAAAGGAATTCTTTACATCAGAGTTTGAACCATGACTTCTAGTGGAAAGTACCATGCACCGTACATTGCTGGGAAATGTAGGTCCTTAAAAGCTCCAAGCAACCTCAAAAGGGCATGTAACCTTCTCCTACATTCAAAATAATTAAGAAAGACAGTGGCAAAAGGATTTTGTGATAGGCTGTTGCCACATAAATCTTCAGAGAATAACAATTTCAATGAACTGTTTTTCTCCCATGTGAAGATATAATTCTGATGGATTTCTCTTTGGACATGATAAACATCCAAAGGTGGTTCTGTAAGACAACGATATACATATTCATTAATAGAAATGTTGAAAAGGCTGCAATTAGGCATGGACTTTCACACCTTTCTTATTATCCTACCTATAATTTGGGAGCATTTTAAATGGTCTGTCTCTTCTATACAGAGAACACCCAGTGTAACAAACTCCAGCCTAAAAGCAAGTCTATCTACTCCTGTACAATAAGGCCATAACTTCAGTGCATATACAGTAGTAGGAGAAAAACAGTCTGACCAGCTTAAAGATAATACCAGTGGATCCTGTTTGAAGGTGTTACCATATGTCTTGATTCAGTGTGGCATGATCATTTCTAAAGTTATGATTGTGACTTTGTATTTCCAGGTTTGTAGACTATACTTAAAAATTTCTGCACTATAAATAGAAGTTTTAACTAAGACGAATAAATTTACTCCCATTTTGTGCATTTTACAGAATGCAGGGTGATAGTCCAAAGTAAGCATGTGTGTCCTGAAGGTATAAGTAGCCAGATGCCACAGAGGTATGAATATGAAGCAAAAAAAGGCCAACCAAATGTTTAAGAAGCATAGTGCCCAAAGTTGATATCTGAGTACCACGGGTATTTGGATACCCCGTGATCTTCTAAGCCCTGTCTTTAATAAGTGATTGTAGAGTGTTTGACATAGGTTGAGAAGAATTCTCATATTCTGTGGTGTAGGAGGGGTGAGAAAGAGAGAGAAGTTAGAAGCAGTCAAGTTGTGTGTGGATTTAGTTGGCTTTTCTTTCCCGGAACAAAAATTTACGTGGTAGACTGAGCAATTGATATAACCACATAATAAACTATAACACAATAATTTAAACTCTAATATTGAAAGAGTCTCTAATAAAGAATAATTAGAATTAAAATATCCATTTGAAATGGAAATGATAAAATTCTCTAGAGAAAAAAAGGTAATATTAAAAAAATGTTTATTAGATAAACAGTTCTCCTTTAATGTATTTTTCTGTTTACAGAGGTCTCTAGAAGGAAGAAAGATCATGGCTGACAGTGTTTCTGTCTATATCACATTTTATACCAGTGCAACCATGACCTTTAATACAACAGTCCCACTATTCTTGTTATAGTTTTATTAATATTAAAATGTTTTTATGCAGAGAAGTGGGGTGCATCAGATGTGGAGCTAGATAGGCACAATGTCACAATGATACTGCTTTCAGAACTAGTTCATATCCTTCTGCATGTAGCTCTGCGCTGTGTAATGCACAGATGCATAAATGCTGTGTGTGTGATATTCAATGAGTCTTATTTAAGATTAAAAATGTATGAATAAACATAACTAATATTTCACACTGCATAGTTATTTTTAATGAATAATGTTTTACTATCCAAAGAAGTACCAACACTAGCTTTAATTCAAAGATAAAATGAAAGAGTCTTCTGGTTATTTTCTGGTTTTGTAAGAAGTATTTAACTGTCATTAAGGAATATATTTGTGTGTGTATATAGGGCTATGTATGTATCTATACATACATACATACTTACGTACATCTATACCTTGGAAATTCTAAGTTAAGATTCCTCTTCAACATGAAAAAGAGGAAAACTACGCATTTCACAGCATGAAATATTAAAATCTACAAAATTACTTTAGGTTTGACCCATGGAACAGACGGCTTTTTATCCTTGCTTCTTTGTTCCATTTTTACCAAGTTTGGAAGCTGTTTATTTTTAGATTAAAAAGTTTTCTGAAAGCTTTGGTTTATGGCCAAAGAATATTTTAAACTTTGAAACCAAGAGCACTAGTACGATAGCTACATGCCCATAATCTCCCATTTTCCTTTCTTCCTATATTTTCTATGTAAGATATTCAGTTTTTAAAAATAAATTCTTGTTATCGTAGATGTATAAATGGGGTATTAAGACATAACATTGGGATTACCATTTCCTTATCAGGTTTTGTTACATACATTATATCTTTAAAATTCTAACTCAATGTTTCATTCCTTTCTTATCTTTTAAGTGTAATTGCTTTCTCCCCATTAAAAAATGCTATAAGTGTGTTGGATAAATAGTGTCGGTCTGTTTCTTTATTCTTATCCACACAAGTAATACTTTCATCTGTGAAGAGTTTCTTGGAATGGATTAAGGCATTAATTAAGACTATTAACGTTATATCAATCATTATTTTTAGAGTAATTCTAGAAGTAGATATTCATTTAAGTTCTAGTTCTGTGAACAGAATACCTTGTTAACTAATATTTATTTTACAAAAGTCAAATACACTTAGCATTGAAACTGTAACCATCCCATCATTTGAAAGATAAGCTTACTGGTTTAGAGGGACAGAATAACGTTTTTATCAAACATAAGCAGACATCCAGCTCTCAGTCAAAATCAATGTTATTTTCATAGCACCCTTCCCTTTATGTGGTAAAAATCTGCTTTTTAAATGAATGAACAAAAGGTAAAAAAGTAGGAATTAAGTATGTCCAGATAGAAATGTTTTTAGACTAAAGATTTTCAATCAGTTTTCAATGAAATTTAATTTCTTCTCTGTGAGTAGAATACTATGGTTGCTACCACCTTGTTTTTCCTGCACAATTACCATGTTTGCTCTTCTGTAGCTGTGAGCAAATCATGACAATGATTCAAATGTAAAGATTGCAGATATTTGTGATATAAGATATTTGACTTTCTTCTATGGGTTTTCTTCTGCTTCCCTTCATTCAGGCCATCAGCATACCTGTTTGCAGAGGACAACATTTGTGCCCAGTGTTCTTGTATTCCCAAGCTTCATACTTTGCTGTGTAGTTCACTTCATACCCATTAACAACTTATTTATCAGCCCAAATATTGTTTTAGTGTAATTATTGTAATGTAGTGCTTGCTAAACTATTTCTGTCAATAATAACACCAATTTTTCTTTCAGAGTGAGTTTAAAATACACATTGACACTATTTTTCAGTATCATAGCTTTGCTTGCATGGTGGATTGACAACTGCCACACAATAAAACAACCTTTACCTGGAGCTAAGTTACAACTTCTACCAAGCCTCTCAGGTTCAGATTTGCCCTTCCAAACAGTTTAACACTTTTTTTCTTTATCTTTTCTTCCTTTTCTCTTTCTTTTTTTTTTTTTTTTCTTCCCCCAGGAGACCATATTGTAGGTGACCATTTATTTTGGGGAAAAAACAACTTTACTTCCTAGAAACAATATTTATGTGCATAAGTTTTGAGTCAGCATAGTCATATAGGAATTGCCTAGTCCCCTTCCCACCCAACAATACTCCCAGTTATACAGGTTTTCATAAAAATAAATTAATATGGTCATAACAATTCTAACCTAAAGTTATAACCTAGGATTAACCTATAGATTTAGAAATTTCATATATATATATGAAATATATATTTTATGTATATGCATAAAATTTTNTCCCAGCCAGAACCAGGACAAGGTTGTGAGTGAGTGAATGGTACTTTATACAACAGGAAGTCTTAGCAGAAAAAAACTCTTGTTCAACTTGACCCTCACAAATATTAAACCCTGTATGTAAGTATGTTCCTTTAGGGGATAAACTGCCTGTCTGTGTTTCCCAGAGTACCCATTGCAGATAATCCAGTTTCCTTGCTTTGTGACAGAGCACGTAGGTCAATGTGTGTAATACAGTTACTTAGTAACACGCTAAATCAGAAGGTACTGATTTCACAGCAGATGAATTACAAGAAGAGAATCAAATACTAGTAATGTTATTATATCATCTGACTTGCTACTTCTCAGAAATGATATAGAGCCACTGTTATGGACATGACCTTGAAGTACTGACAATTTTTTCATAAACTCAAAACCTACTACAATTCTTATTTTTAAAAGCTATAATGTTATGTAATTATGTTATGTGGATATTCCCCAAACAAGGATTCTAACTGACTTGACTGGGTATTCATTTAAATGTTGCACACATGGAAATGCCAGGTTTTAATTAGAAACCAGTAAAAAGTTCTTTTTAAGAAAATCAAGACAGAAATACTGGACATAAAACTGTAAGGACATGTTCCTGGGTCATTGAAGTTAATTTAATATTTTGTAGGCCACAGATTCCTATAATATGGTTCATAAATTGCCACTTAAAGACTGTTGGTTTATTTGCCCATGTTTCTTGAAGTGGAGTGAGTTTCACTTACCTTTTCCAGATTGTTTAGATAAATTTCTTGAGCCATTAGGTTAAATACTTTTTCCATTAGGTTAAATACTTTTTTCCCTCCCTTGTGCTTTCTCTGCCTGTACCACCGTGTTTAGAGACACTGGTAATATCTCTCCTGAGTGTGTTCGGCTAGCTAAAACAGCCAGTGTTCCTGTAATCTCATCTGGTAAAACAGGCAATCCATTTTATAAAATTCAAGATGCTAAGGGGTAAGTCATCTCTTTCATGGAGGCAAGAGGCAAAAATCATTGGGATTCCTATTCTTTTAATGGAATTAGGCAGCTCTGGGGCAAAGCAGACTCTGCTCTGTCTGAAGTGTTGGGATGAGTTAGGCTAATGTGAGTCCTGAGGCTCCTGTCTTCAAATAGAGCAGAGAAAGCAGGCCAAAGTCTTCATTGCATAGTACAGTGACAGATTATTCTAGAGGGATCATGTAATGTTTCATTTCTAAACAGCAATGGGGAAGGCTGTGGAGTATATTTTCCCCAGTCTCTCGAATATTTCTGCCTTTCATCGGCAGCTGTGACTAATCAGTCTTCTCCCTGCAAGGGGAATTTTTGGTAACCTTGTGCAGATACCCGTTTGGAGCAGTCCCACTGAATCTGCCCAGAATTCAGCCATTCAGCTGAACGGGTTTATGATTCCATTCCTGCATTTGTAGATGACTGTTTGATGAAAAAATAAAAAAGTCCACTTGTTAAAATTTAAACTTAGTGTGAAAGTATTAGCTTTGTTAATTTTCTCCCAAATGTGGTCCACACATCTGGTGTACTTCAGACCTAGGTACATAGTCTGACATTGGTTAATGGATTTAGATGTGGTTTATAGTGCATTAAGGTCTGAGACTGAGGGTGAATATAGATTTGATGACTCACAGTTCTGAGGTCTGGAAAGTTTTGCATTCTCAGATTAACATTGCTATGAAAGGTGAAACTATAGCTGAAGAAGTGAGCGTGGTCACACATGTTCAATGAAGTTATGGTTTATATGATAATTAAGAGCTTAAGGAAATGTGGCACATGATGTGATTTAGAGCAAAGCTTAAGCGCGGCAGGAATGTGATTATGTTTTTTACAGAGGAACACAAGAATGAAGATTATAGGTTTTCTAGGGCAGTAATGTGTGAGGAATGCATCATCCAGGTGAGTCCTGGCATACTGCAGTCTGAATCCTTGCTGTGAAAGAGCTGGGTTACTGTGTTTGCTCAACCTCTCTCCTTGTGCAGGGAGCCATCCACAAATTTTCTGTTTGTGATGCAGTGCTTAACCTAGTTGTCCACAACCTCACTTCTCAACTACACTGACAGATGTTTTTCATGCATCATGTGGACCATAGTGTACCTCTGGCAGAAAGATATGCTTTAGTTTTTTTCCCTTAAACTTAGAATCTTAAACAAGTTGGCTCTTAAACAATTCTTAGTAGTTGAATGCTATGTCAGTTCTTTAGGAGCATCTGTGTGAAGCTTTTAAGGAGGTAACAGCATGTAGGTTCCAGAAAGGTTTTGAAGAGTAAAGGGAGAAAAGGATGTTAAAAGAAGAGACATGTAACACATAGTATCATACTGTATGTGTGTACACATACAGTTTGTTTATTTTCCCTTTTAATGATACAATCTTCAATTTCTTAAAAACATTTTTTCCTAAAATTCTTGCTCAGTGTTTCTGCTATAGATAAAATCTTCAGTCTTTGCTCTTTCCCTTTTTCTTTAACATTTTGGTTAACCTGCACAGAATTTGATCTGTCTTCTTGTGATATTATTTTCAGTGTTTCTTTCATTATTATCCTTCAGAAGCTATTTCATAGTCTTTTGAGAAATATACATTAGATTTTACTTTCTCTGCTTTCTGATTCATAGATACTGTTCATAGAATTTCTAAAATTGTTTCCAAAAAGTAGTGTTTTGCATGTTACTTCTAAAGTTGCCTTTTTTCTCTTTCTTTTGTTTTTCTTTTTTTTTTTTCCCTCTTTTCATTTTTTTCTATATATGTTCATTTTTCTAATCCAGCATCATGGGTTTTTGCATGGCAATTGAGCTGTCTCTAAATGTCAGCCTCAATCTTACACACAATCTTTGAAAACAGACTTATTAAGTTGAAGTTACTTTGCAGTATCTTTTTGAGTGCATTTACACTTTCTGTAATGATGGAAAAAGTTTCTTGGTCTGGAACTTTTCATGGCAATTACAAAATTTGTAGCAGAAGTATGGAGATTTTAGAATCAAATGTCATATCTAGAGAATGAAATATTGCCAAGGTAAAGTTCTGGTTTTTTTGCTTTCTCCCTCTTCCCATCTCAATGTGTTCTAAATTTAGATGTGTGTGAAAGCAATGCTAAAATATGTCTTTAGGAATGGATTTTTTAAATCAATACACCTAGTTCACTATGGTTTTCATGTCTCATAAAAGGGTTAATAATAGAACATGAATCACTACATTCCAAACAGCATGTCATAAAAGACAGAAACATACATACTCTAAAAACGCAGGTGCCCTGTGCAAGTACGTGTATATGCAATATGTATATGGTTTACATTTTGTATATATGTTTGTGCACGCATGTGATTTATAGGAAAGAGTATATGTCAGGTTTTCAACAAAAAAAATATTGTTTGTTTGTTTGTTTGTTTGTTTTTAAAGAGGATTTTAACCATAGTCTTAGGAAAAATGGATACCAATGATCTTTAAATAACAAAGGGTAGAAAAGTAGTCTTCATAATCCATATTTTCCATATATTTCAGAAGAGACGATAAATACTGCAGTAACAATAACCATTTAGCAAAGGAAATACTGTGTATGCACTAATACCAACACTAAATACAAATCAATTCTGTTGGAAAACATCATAACCGACCAAAATTACTGTGAAAAATAAAAAAAGACCCCTACAAGACCATTTCTGAGATATATAAAGGACAAATTATTTAGTATTGATATTTTAGCCATAATGTTTTTGAATTTAAAAAGCATGAGAAAATACATCAAAATGGAATGTCATTA
Organism: Pelecanoides urinatrix; assembly: GCA_013400755.1. NCBI lineage: Eukaryota > Metazoa > Chordata > Aves > Procellariiformes > Procellariidae > Pelecanoides > Pelecanoides urinatrix. The sequence continues at coordinate 12,058 of VZTQ01004253.1, read as the reverse complement.
TAGAAATACATCTATATACATTGTAGTAATTAGGCATTTTATTTTGGGCTCCAAGGACTGACATTTAGGTTATAATCTTTTCCCGATAACTGTAATTCAGAAAAAACTGTGCAAATGAAATGTGAATGTAGTACATTATACATTTTACACACTGATTGACTATAGACTTCTTTGGTTTCATTTGAGAAAAATGAAAATAAAATGCAGTTATATTAGATTTTTAATTCATGACTTCTCAATGGCAAAACTGGAGAAACTCTGCACAATCCCTGTAGATGCTGAGTTCCCATGATAAAATAAACATCTCAAAAAATTATTTTTGCAAGTATTTTAATTCTTCTGATTTACTTGTCTTAGCAAGAGCTGAGATAACATATGTTCATCCTGACCCTTGGAGTCTTTACCTCAATGTTTTTTACTAGATTCATGCATGTCCTATGAGCCTTATTTCCTTATTTGCAAGTGTACCATCATGGTAGGGTACCCAGGCCCAGAGACTCTTTCACCCTCAAAAACACACACAGGAAATAGCTTTTTCTCAAGTTAGTTATTTACTGCAACATAAGCATAAAGAATTAAGTGCAAAAATGGAACATGATATGGAACATGAACACTAATGTTTATCCATTTGATTTACAAGTTAGAGTACTACTAGTTACTGGAACTGGATGTGTTATGATCCAGCTGAATGAACTAGCTTCAGATCTGTAAGACAGAAGCTCGTTAATACCTCAGTCAATCAAGTTAACATCTTAACAACATGGCTACTGTAACTAAAATAACACTAAAAATAATACTACGAATGGGGGTTTTTTTATTAATGTCTGCGCTATGCAGATGTACTGGCTCTTTCAGTGTATCCCCAAGTGAAATCACTGGTTTTCAGCCCATTGACAAGCATGTTATTTCCATTTTTTCTTTAATTTGGCCTTAAAACATTTTTAATATCTCTGCTTGCTTTATGTATTTTATAGATATTCAGTCTCAGAGAGGTCTGGACCTACTCACCCACATTACTGTTAGTTGAGCTGACTTTCTTGGTTGTCTTGTTTAACTTTGTCATTCCTTCTTAATTTTACTCCCTGTGCCCCAGGACCGCTCTCACAGATTTTATTCTCACTCAGGATATTGCAATTTGCATGGCTTCTTTGAGATTAGTATCATTCTCCATTTGCTTCATGCTGTTTATAAGGGAAAAACTCTATAGGGCTTTATTTTCCCCCCAGTGCGTGCACAGAACTCCCATTATTGTTAATGGAAGTTTCATGTGCCCATTAAGTTGTAGAATTGGTTCAAAAAGAAGGGAATTCTAATTGGCCTATCTTTTTGCAACATGGAAGAATTTAGTTCATTATCTCTAAACTCTAAACTTAATCAGTACTGTCACGTCTATAGGTTAACTTTAAATATCTCTGCTGATAGTAATTCTGCTGTATGTGTTGCCAGTTTTCTTCAGGGAGAAAGAAAGGAACAGTAATAAGGTGTTCAAAATAAGAATTCCATCTACTTTGGGAGGTTTGTGAATGTGTCATATGTAATAAGCTGTGCCTAAGCTCTCAGTGATCCAAAATAAAAATTTTGGGATGCTATAATCACTGAGTCACACATAGAGTTGATATAGAGAATGTTACATGTTCTGTCAGCCTGCTTGGATATAAGTGTTTCCATTCTTGGTTCTCATTCAGTTTTCTGAAATAATTGTTCTTTGCTGCAAATTCCTACATGTAAAAAATTGTATGTGTTGCAAATGGTCAGTAATGAATATTTTGAACCATGTCTTTCACAAGTATAATGTACTAGTGCAGATCTTAGGCTATTCCACACTGACACCAGTGGGGTAGGCATAGCATAGAAAAATCCATGAAACAGACTCTGGGATATCTATTCTTTCCTGAAGACATATTAAATACTGAGCTGTCTTAACAGCTCATGTTTCAAAATATTTGGCTTTCAGAGAAGGGTTTATAAAATATGATTTTTAAATAAGACAAATAAAAAAACCTTATCCATGGTAATTCACCTGCTGCACTAAGAGATAGCAGGTTCTGGATTTGGAAGCACATGGAAGATCTCAAATTGTCATGTTTTGGAAATGTTCTTCTGTCACCTTTATAAAATATTTTAAAGAAATATCCTTTATCTAAATAAGAACAATTATGAATATCTGATACTGTATTTGCTTTATGTACTTGAAGTGCTGGAAAAATATAAGGGTCAAAATCTGTATTTGAAGGTAACACCTGTGAACCTATGTCTAATAAAGGAGTTAGATATAATACAGGATGATTCATGTATTTGAGATGTGTGAGTTTATCATGTCCATAAACTCTCTCCTTCTGCTGCTAGGTGCTACTTGTATTACAAGAAGGTTTTCTATTTTCTTAGAGTTCTGCCTCCATGCATGCTGTAAACTGAGGAAGCTTATAGCCAGGTGATACCTGAAGCCAAACAGCATCTAGAAAGTAGATTCCAGGTCTCCAATAAGGTCTAGGGAACAGAACTATATAATGCAGCCCAAAAACCTAGCCTAAAGTGTTAGTATGGCCTCACCTTGAGTTATTTAGCCCTTGGAGTGGTTGAGTCTAAAGCATTTTTGAATTCTGATTCATGTAATGTCTTCCTCTCTTCTTTTTATTCTTTTCCTAACTTTGATTAGTTTTCCCTAAATTACCCTTGAACTAATCAAGATTATTTTCCCAAAATTTATGGAGTTTCAGTAGTGGAAAGTGATGTTTACACCCTGATTACCTACTCATGTTGTTCTAGTTCTTTTTTGTTCTGTATTGATATTACAATTTATGTAAAATTTGCTAATTGCTAATATTCATAGTGTGTTTAGTTTAGTAATTATAACACTTAAAGTTGTTATTGGAATTGCTGATCAATATTACCTAACGCATGTTTTATGTTTATTACTTCAAAAAATATATATAATGATAATTTTACAATTTAGAAGTTAATGCATGGATAATTATTTAAAAACACTTCTATTTTCTTAAGCAAGCAACATTATATTGCTATTTGAATAAACCCTCTAAAATAGTTTAATAAAATTCTATATGCAGTCTCAACCAAATATGGAGTCAATGAAGGGACATATGATTTTTATTAAATAATTAAAAATGTACTTTATGGATTATAATCTAGATTGGTGATTAAAAGTGCTATTTGTGTGGAAAAGTAATTCTATGTGGTCTTCATTAATTTAGAAAAATGAAAACCATGGCACATGGAAGCCTAGTGTTTAAAATGACAAATCCTTGTATTTTTGTATAATGAGCAAAACTTACAGTCTGACTGCTTAGATGATGTGAGATGTCATATGCATCAGGGTGATCTGAGGCTACAGGTTACGTAGGAAACTGCCATTCATATTCAGCAAGGATTGAAATCTAGCTATTACACAAAAACAACAATACAAAACATGAAGAGGGAGAAGATATTGAAGGAGGAAATATCCTGCTTTGCAGACTGGAGGTGTAAAATGGTGTCCTGAAGCTCTTCCTTAAGGACATTATAGTCTCCTCTCCTAATTTAGAAACATATAGCCAGATTCTCAGTCAATATATAGGGTATTAGTATGTTGATTTAAACTGAGCTCTACAGATCCATCACTGAAAAATCTTCTTCTTCTCAAATTGCCATCAAATGCCTGTATAAAACTCTTGCCAAGAAAAGCAGGACAAGGTATAGAAATAAGTTGATTTAGGAGAGCATGGTAAATCCTCTGTTTTACTGTGAGGTATTTTAGTCTTTATTTGATGGCCATAACATAATAAAGAAAAAAAAGAAGGAGCAATAAACTGAAATGTAGAAAGGGGATGGAGAAAATAAATACCTTTCTTTTATCTAAAGATGGTGTAGAGAGTCTGAAAGAAATCATAGGACAAAATAACCTATTTTGTCTTCTCAGAAGTCATTGGCTCTGTATTTCCTCGAGGGGAAAAAATTCCCTTGGAAAAGCCAATTTCCAAGGTTACAGCTAGGAGAAGCAGGACTATGCCATTTCCTTAGGGGACCAACTTCTTTGTATTTAATTTCCATAAATGTTTCAGCACTTATTGGTATGAATGCTGATTAAATTCAATTTTAAGCTTGAATAGCTGTATGTTGGCCAAAAGCAAATTTCTATTTATTTATTTGATATTGAAATTTAAACCTTATGTCATGTTCGTTAGTTACATAAATCACAGAATAGAAATAATGCCACTTGAGCTCTACAATTAATAAGCACAGCTCCAAGCCTGAGCATTTATCATTGAAGGACTACATGAGGAGGAGGAAGTGCACGCTGCAGTGAGGGTTGAATGGTTCTACCTAAAAAGTGCAATTTCATGAGAAGTTCATGAGCAGAAAAAGACTAAATTGTTAGACTGTATGAATAATAATGAAAAATTCATCCATCTTTGTAACGGAAACCATCTGGCTGACAACTGTGTTAGTCAAGCCACTGAGAACACATTTGCAGATGCTATTTTAAAATTAGGACCAGAGGTTTCCATCAGAACTACAGTGAATCTTCATGTACAAAAAATGTATGTATTCATGTGACTTTGATGTCCTACCTTCAATCTCTATAATTTTCTTGTCTAAGAAGTTAGATAGTTTCAAGCTTGAGATTTCATTTAGTATTGCATTTTCTGCTGATAAGCTGGTCAGGCAAAATATGTTCTTGCATGTATGTGTGCTTTGCCTTTGGTATTAAGCTATGGGGTTTTTTACCTTAATATAAATTACTTTCGCTTTTAGGAAAATGGAGACCTACACTTCAACTACAGTTAAAAAAACTCTACAGGTTAAACAACATAAAAAGTCTTTCTTAAGGCTAGTATAGGAAAAAGAACACAAGATATCTACTCAAAGTATGTAAAAATAAGGTCTTACAAAGCATTCTGCCTCTTAAAGATATCTTTGAACAATTTAACTGAAACAGGGAAGAATTTGAGGTAGTCACATAGGATCCAAACCTTTTAAGCTGGCAGAAATTGTTCAGACACCATGTTCTGTTAACTTCTGTATGTTAAATGAGTATTTACATCTGATAGGAAAAGATGGTGGAAAAATGGAGACATGGAGATACGAAATTCAGGGAAATTCAGGCAAAAAAAAGTGAATTAACAAAGTGATGGGAGTCCAAGGTAAGCACTATAATACAGCAGAGCTCTTCTGGAAGAGCAAGAAGAAGATGAAGACCTTGGTGAGCCCATTTACAGTAGAGCAAAAAGAGTGGATGGGAGAGTGGAAAAGATCTAGAAATGAGAGCAACTCCTGGCAGTGGGTATACACAGGTTGGAAAAATTATTTCATTAAATTACATTGTAAATTTAAACTGCAAGAAATACTTGCAGTTTTTCTGTTAGCTACAGATAACAAAAACTGTGATTTAAACTGGTATGTTGAGAAATAAATAGTATAATATTTAGTTGGTAATGATTTAACAGTGTAAAAGTAGTTCCATGAGACTTTGGTCCCTGACGGATCAGAGAGTTTTGACCTTGTTGAGGGATAATACAATATTCTCTGATAAATTCAGTGGGGAATATGAAAAGATAGGAAAATGTATCTGTGCAGTTATAGGAATTCAGAAACAAATGATTGCTTGAAGAAGTGGCTTGTCAAATGTAAAGAAAGCACCTATGCAAAACAAGCTTTTATTATACCTTTTGCACTGTATTTTGTGTCTGTATTTTTGATTGCCCCTTTTTTTTTTGTGCTGAAACACCTGTATTACAGTGATACTGAATTATTTCCTCTGAGAAATGTTAATCTTAAAAAAAAAAGTTAAAAAATACTGTCCTACAAGACGGACAAGATGTAAGTGTGCTTTTACAACTGGAAATTAAAATTTTTAGTCCAAATTGTAGTGAGATAATTAAGGCTACCATATTCTCCCAGAGTATTTGTGATGTAATGTTTCAGTAGTGGAAAAGTAATTATTAAATACAGCTGGAAGATAATCACATTTTGTTAATGGTGCCAAGTAGCATGTACTCACTTTCTTAGTTTGCTTGATCAAAGTTTTATATGATATCAATCCACTCTGTAAAAATATTTTGTACCTGGACAGGTCCTTGTCATGCACATCCATGGCAGGGGGGAATAGGAGCCCTTAAGCACTGGCCAGGGCATGCTTCTCTGAGGAATGGTACATGGAAAGGTACAAGGAGCACATTTACATTAGATGTCAGCAGTATTAAAGCAAATAATTGAATTTTTTTTTTTTTTTTTTTTTTTTTGTAGTGAAGAAACCCACAAAGTATTTGGCCATAGCACACCTGTTTAGAGGAATCCTTTTACCAAAAACTTATAGTTCGTTTAAGGAACACAGACAGGCAGTGAGAGACAGAGAAGCAGTGAGATGAAGTGACTGTTTTCTACCTGGACCCTCAACAGTTACATGATTTGGTAACTTAGAGAAAAATATCGTAACAAAAATGCCTCAATTTTCAGTACTCACATTGTTTTCCCATTGATTTCTTTGACACAATTTGTGATGTTATGGCACTTGGAAATCATATTTATAGTTGTTTGCTGAGGAAAAATACATCACTGTCAGTCTTAATTCAACAAACTCTTTTGGGCTTTTTTTCTTTACTAGGTTTATCTTAACCCTTGTGACAAGTAGGAGCCTTCATAGTTTTTTTTTTTCTTAATCATTATTTCTTATCTCAGTTGAGCACCAAATTTTTCCATATATATTTCATTTTATAGTAGCATTGCTTTAATGTTTTAAACTACAACTGTTCATGCATAATAAATATATTATCTCCTCTTTGGAAATTTATTTTTCTATGCAGTTCTTGACAAAGTCAGTTATTGGTCATAATTAATAAATTAATTAATTCAGAAAGGACATAGAATTATAAACTATATATTGGCAGTATACAAGCACCAAACAATGTTGGATCAGCAAAACTTTCTAAAGTGTGCCATCACCATTATTACCCATTTTGCCGGATCAAATCCTGTTTATATTGTTATGATTAAAAGATAGGATTGTTTTATGAGGCTGAAATCTATGATCATGGTAATAGTTTTGTAAACTAGTCTTTTTAGGATAGAAATTACTTTCTATTTAATAGATGTAAAAGGAAAAAAAAAATAAAATTTGTGTTTTGTAGATTTTTTTCTCCAGTCATTTAGTTAGAAAATATTTTTTTGACAAATCTTTCATGATTTAAAATAACCTGACAGTGAATATCTAAGCTGTGCATGTTTACAGGAGAGAGAGAAAAGCTCAGAAGAAAAATTAAGAAGTCTTTCAGATTCATATAACACATAGGATGTTATGACTAAAAAACACTATTTTTTTCATAAAACAATTTTCTCAAATGTGTTCTTCTTTCAAAGTCAGCATTAGAAATATCACGGTAGCTAAGCAAATCTAAAGGTACTTAATACAGAAAATTTTAGACACAGATACTACTGTGATACCTGCCTCTTGCCTTGGTATCCGCCTACGCAGCAACTCTGTCCCCTGCAGCAGGATACACCAGTAGAGCGTGCCCGGTTGGGGAGGGAAAGTGGCTTTGGTGCAGGGTGTGGAGCAGGTGGTGGGAAAGCAGGGGGATGAAAGCGGGGGAGGTGCAAAGACCCTCTTCAGTACCTCCTTTAACCTCAACAGCCTCATCCAACACCATGCAGTTTCAGAGGCAAACCTTGGTTCCCAGGGCCACTGCTGCACAAGGAGGGCCTGGGCAGTGAAAGGGCTGGACCAGGAGGAGACCACCATGTCCTACAAGGCCACTGGCCCCATTTGCAGAAGGTGTAAGTATTGCTAGAACTGTGAAATAAAAAAAAAAAAAAATATTGTAAAAAGGTACATTTCATTTATTTTTAACAAGATATTTGGGTCCTTTGATATTTTAAAGAAAAACAAAAATTCCATGGCATTTTAAGAAATAACATTGTTTTTTAAGTGCTCAGCTTTCATTGACCCTAGCTTGTCAGAGCTCGGTGTTTTCAGGTATGTAAATGTGTACACCCAACATGACTCAAAAGAGTGCTGGTAGAACTTAGCACTAGTCAAGAGAAGTGCTCAGCTAATAGTTGCCAATGGAGGTTAAACAAACACAAGGCCTCTTCAAGGATCTGGTGATGACTAATTTTGGAACTTGAGACTTCAGCACTTTTGAAAATGTAACCCCTTTGATAGTATTTTAATAGCAAAAGGAATTACTGTATCAGAGTATTAAATGTACAGTTTCCCCCCCCTTTTCTTTTAAGAATATAATAAATGCTGTTTATTTGTAGAATGTTCAAAATGTTGCATTAGAGAAAGCTACACTACTGCCATGGACTTTGTTAAGACTTAGGCCTGAAAGGTTTCTTGCCTCTGTAAATCATTGTCAGGCCTTTTGAACATTACAAAAATCCTAAATACAATCCTAAACACAAAGGCACATTTACTTGGGATGTTTTACTTTCTGTTATCTGTTTGCCAATCCTTATCATCTTCAGAATATTTTGCCAGAGCAGAGCTAAAATCAGCAAGGGAAGGAAAGATCTTTAAATTGCTTAAGTCACTTTAACCTCGTGTGCAAATGAACACATTCTTTTCCTTTTCAAATGGTGATTCACATTCAATATCCTCTCTAGGTCTCTAAGCCTGGTCCACTAAGTTTATCCTAAGTTTAGGCAATATTCTAGTTCCTTCAGCCTTGTTAATAAAACATCTGCTGTATTTTTTTTTTTCAAGCTTCTTATGTGGGTGATGATACAACAGGAATCAAGTAACTCTATGAATTTCACAGAGTCATTCAGTGAATTTATGCATGGATATAGGCATTGACTTGCAAATAAGAGGTGGCAGAATAAGATTATAACTGTGGACTTTCAAAATTTCTTAATATTAATTACCAGGATGGTCAAAACAATAGTTGTATCCACAAAAGCAGCAGTTGGGAATATGTTCTGACCTTTTTCCTTATAATGTAGGAAAATCTGTTCTGTCTTTTAGCTCAGCATTTCCAGTAAATTTCTAAATACTTGAGATCACTGCAGGAAGAAAGTACAGCTATAGAAATGCAAGAAATGGTCCAATACAAGCAGTATCTGCAAATAGAAGTCCAATGTTTAGTTTTCTTGAGCATGGCAAGGTGATAATTTTTATTTCTTTATTTATCTTTTCATCTCAGGAAAATGCATTTTATGTATTAACTTCACATTGTGTGTAAAACATGGTGGGAGGTGTGAGGTGTGGGGTGTGGATGTGTAGCAACATTTATTATTTTATGGCTGCTGTAATTTGTTGCACTGATTCCTGAAGTTTTATCATGCTATATTCAGGAATGGCCCCAGATCATTTGTCAAAAATGGCACAAATGTTCCCACCACTTGTTGGTTGTCAAAAGCTTGCTAACATGCCATGCCATTTGATGTGAGTGGACATGAGCGTGGTCAAGAAAAAAACAAACAAACAGAATTTCCAGCTCAATATTTACATTGTGGGGATATTTTCTAATGCCGTACGTTTGTCACATGTATTTGAATGTCAATGAGGACTTAAGGCATTGTGCTTGCAATTCAGGGTAATTGGTTTCAGAGTCTGAAGCTTTTCTGAACAGTCCAATAGATTTGTACCTGCTATATGTATTACACATTTCATGTAGATATTTCAAATTCTGGGGATTCCCCTATCCAGTTAACTTTGTGTGTATATTTGAAAACACAGTAGAGAAAGAAAGAAACTGCCCAAGGAAGGTCACTTCCTTGTACTAATTTCTGGCAAGCGTAGGAGTCAGCTCCTGCAACCTTAATCGTATTAAGAGCAGCATGTATCAACCCAAAGGGGAACATTTGCTGTTTATTGGAATTTCATAGAGATAATGTGAGTTCTGCTGGCTTTACAGTTAATAGGGAATATATAGTCTCACAATCACTCTATATTCAGCTTCTGGTATCTCCAATGTCTAAATCACTTATTAGCAAAGTCTATATTCACAAGCATAATGCCATTTCCTAAAGCTATTACTGCAATCTACGATATTTAATCAGCCTCTGTTGGACTGTGGGACTCAACTTCAAGAGTTTATCCATCAGTTCCACCTTGTCCTAGTTGGAAATCTGTGACAGGCACACCTGCAGTGGAGTTATCTAACATGCCCCAATGTTTTATCTTTGCCCTTCTCTACTCTTTCACTTGTCTGCAACAACTTTTGCACCTAGATGCTGTGTCACCACCTAATGCTTCAGTTGCACAAGTATGCTATAATAGTGCAAGGCAAGCAGCTATACAAGATTATGCTCTATACATGTAAATGACTGCCTGTATCTCTTTTGGTTTCTACTTTTCAAAGAAAGTGCCCGCAAAGAAACAGTATGACAGAACCTGAAGTGGAAAGTCTTCTGAGGAACAGGCTTCCTCCAGCCTTTTGTGCATGTGAAGAAAAGTTGATTCAGGCCAGGTTGCCTGATTTATTGTGCTTATTTTGATTGCTGTGGAAAGATAGCTTGAACCAAACTTGTCAAGTTCTCATGGGAACCAACCATTGGATTGTCGCCTACCCATCATGAGAAGCAGGAGCTTCTCCTTGGCTTATGTAATTGAAATAAGCCTGCTGTATTCCAAATAATGCTCTTTTTTCTTTTCTTTTTTTTTTTCCCTTATTATTCTCCATTCCTAGAAATTCCAAATGTATTGAAATGCTTATGTGTTCAAAGTACAATTATGTATTATAGGGTGTAGAGACACTATATGTAGGGTTTAAACCTATCTATATAGAGATGGTATATATGTCTATCTTTATCTGTGCTATATCTATAAAGGGTGTATATATATATGTATATATGTACGGTGTATATATATACAATATACCTTATATTGCTTAATTGTACTTTTTACACCTAAGCATTTCAGTATATATATAACAAATGTGTGTCTGTGTGTGACATAATATCTCTGATACAATATCTAAGTCAACATTTTCAAAATTACTTAAGCTATAAACTCAGAGTCCAAATTTGAGTTTCTGTAGTCTTTGTAACAATTCTGATTCAGTTTTGGAGAGAGTTTTGAGCAGAAACTTTCAAATGGCTCATAAAAAGGGGGAGTGTTATTGGAATATTTGTATAATGTTGAGAAAATAAGAAAGAAAATTTGATTGAATCACACATCTAATCTACTTGAAAAGAAGAACTTAACGCATTGTAAAACTCTGTGCACCTGCATAAATTGAAATCAATTGGATTGATTTTTGAGGAACTTGCTGTACTGCTGCCATTTGAAAACTCAATTAAACACTGTGTTTAGTGATAAGGCCATTAACTGACCAATAGTTTCACCTAAAGTATAAAATTTACCAATCCACACAATGCATTTCATGCAAATGACTTTTAAAAATTTAATGTATTTTATATTATGAATCCATAACACGCAAATTTGCATTATGAACCACTGTATGAAAGAAACCTGTCTCTTGCCAATGTAAGAAAAATTTACTTAGATAACTTCCATGAGTGCTAATGGAACCACACCTTCATAATATCTACAGTAACAGCCCTAAGATTAGGTACAATAACTATGAAACAGGCAATTTACATGATGTATTGGGTTTAAGTGGCAAGGTTTTCGTAGAGGTGGTGGTGGTGGTGGTGGGGTGCTGTAGGGTTGGCCTCCATGAGAAGACACCAGGGTCTGATCCATGCCAGACACAACCAGCTCTAATGAACCCACTGAAGGACACAGCTGACCCCATCAGCCAAGCTGATGGAAAGGAGCCCACACAGGAGCAGCATTTCTGGCAGGAGCTGCGGCCCGTGGAAAGGACCCATGCTGGAGTGGTCTGTTCATGAAGAACTGCAGCCCATGAGAAGGATCCATAATGGAGAAGTTCATGAAGGACTGTGTCCTGTGGGAGGGAGCCAGTGCTGGAGCAGGGGAAGAGTGTGAGAAGGGAGTGTCAGAGACAAAGTGTTATGAACACACTGCAACCCCTATTCCCTGTCCTGCACTGCTTGGAGGTAAAGAAGTAGAAGAGTCAGGGGTGAAGCTGAACCTGGGAAGAAGAGAGGAGTTTAAGGAAGGTGTTTCTAGGTTTATTCTTATTTCTTATTATCC